>APFE030032535.1:6411-48344 GCA_000404065.3 Pinus taeda | reverse complement strand
GGCAAATACATGAGGTAAGTAGCAATTTATATCCCGAGTGTTTTTACAATTAGTTGTTCAACTTTATAATGATGTGTATTTTAATTGTAATGTAATATATTATGTTTTTGTTTAAACATGTTATTTTCTTGCATCATTTGTAGATGGCTTTCATTGAAATAAATACATAAAGATGATATAATTCATTGGAAGAGAGGAATTCCTTCGCTAATGTGTGAAATGCAAAAGTATCTACCTCAGGAAATTTTGAATGCACAAGAACACTACCTCATGCACCAAGTTAAGGAGATTTAATTTTGTGGACTTGTACACACAAGGCCAATGTGGATGGTGGAGAGGCACTTGAAATCATTGAAGGCTTTAGTTAGACAAAGATCATGTCCTGAGGGTTCTATGGTGGAGGGATATATGTCATATCATTTCATGGTGTATATTGGCAAGTATCTTCCTATATTAGCAGCAAATATGCATGTGGTTTGCATTTGGGATATGAAATCCATCAAAAAAAATGAAGGGGAGAACCAGTTGGAAAAGGGTAGAACAACAAAAGTGAGAGGCAATTAAATATTAAATGTGGAGATTTATAATACACACACACACACATACATATATAAGTTTTATTTTTTGTGTGTATCATACTTAGTCATTTTTAATTCTTTCATCAAATATTATTTACCATGGTAACTAAATGATTTATTGGTGAATTATGATTTTCTGATACAATTGATCGAGAGTGGGATGCACTACATTTATACCTTGCCAATAATCTTAATTGGATGAAGCCATGGATTGAAAGATGTGAACAATGTTATGATATGTTATCATGGGAAGGGGTGCCCACATTGGTTAGAGAAGCTCATCATACCTGAGATGCCAATCTTACACATATGGAAATTGATTTAGCAATTAATGGTTTGAAAGATAAATAGGAAAGCATGTTTCATTTCCACCTTACATTGTTTTATTAAGTCTTATAAATAGATTATTGATGTGCTACTGAATGCAAGTGTGTTTTTTCATATATTTTCCATGTTATATGAATATGTTCATTAATTGAAAATGCCTTTTTCATGTGTTTGGAATATTGCAGTAAAAACGCCACAATGTTATGTGGTACAAAGGTCATAAATTTTGCATCAAAAATTTAGATGAAAAAAGGAAAAAATTTGATTGTGAGATAATTGCAATCTTCTAGGTCACTAATGCTTCCTCTAAAAGTGACACACATTCATAAGTATCTGAAAATCGATACTATGTGTATTTGGATGACATACTTGATTGTGACTTTGATTCCTTCAAATTGGTTATGTTCAATTTGAAATGGTATAGGCAATGAATGAATGAAAATTATCTTGATAGAACTATTATTCAGCATGAAAACAGACTTAACATGGTTAATACAAGGTCGTTTGAGCCAATATCATATCGTTATGTTCTCCCAAGCCAATGTGAATAGGTATTTCACTCAAAGATTCTAAGTAGAGTGGGTTGGTCATATGTTGTTAGATATGATCCAAGAGGAAGGTCGATATAGTATAATGTAGTAGAAGAAGATGATAATGTAGAGGAGCAATTAGTTGACCATGTCTCATATCACGAAGATGTCAAAGAAGTTCAAGGATATGTTCAAGAAAATATTCTCGATGAAGATGGTATTATTGGTGTTGTAGTGTTTGCATTGATGTCAATAGTGTAGTGTCTCAGTGTTGTTCATCATACACTTTATGTCTACCTGATGATGATTAGTGGTCCTCATGGTGTGTGATGAGTGTTTTTCTTTTTGGTCTTGTTGGTTGGCATTGATGTCAACATACTTATGACATGACCTAGTGCAGAAATAGGAGGTTGAGTAGCAATGATATTGAACATGTTATGTTGACTTGCCATAGGTTGATTTTATTACATATTTTGAAGATGTTGCTACTACAGAAGTTTGGATCATTGTTACAGGTGTTTCATATTCTTCTACATGTGTTGGAACCATTGGATATGTTGCTACATGTGTTGGAAGTAGTTGGATGATTAGAGGCAGTTAGATGACTTGATGTTGCTACTAAAAGTGTTATAGGATGCTTGAGTTGGTTGTATAGGTAGTGGAGGATGTCTAACATGTTTTGGAGTTGCATTATGATGGAAAATTTATTGTAGAGTGGGTTGATGGCCCGGGAGTTAGTATATTTGTTGGTTGGTATCCAAGTCAACCTAGTTTGACTTGTGATGATGTTGGTGATGTGGTAGTGGCTTACTGAAGTGTTGAAGAGGTGTCAAGGTATTCTTGAAGTCTTTCTAATGATGATCAAGCTATAGAAGAAGTTTGGACAAATTCTAGGATGGTTTAGTTGAGTTTCTTCCGTCCCCTGTCACAGTGGTAAGGATACAGGCTTGTGGGAGCAACTTAGAGGCTCCATTTTCTTGGAAGTAGACCTATGCATGCGACTGAAGGGCTATAGTCGATATCTAGTTTTGTGCTTGTAACTTTGGCCTAAGGCGATTTTTTTTCTCCACTTTCCTCGCACACATCAGGTGTTTATTTATTTTTTCGGCTTGTCTTGTTTAGGAATCATCATGTAAAAGTTATAAAAAGGTTAATGAGCTTCTAGAATGTGATTAACATTGAAAATATCCTTCATGAAGTGGAGTTAGTGGTATGATCTAGTCAAGGATTTCAATCCGGATCAAATCAAGCATATACATAGATTTTATGGAGCTTAGTAGTTCTATATAATTATTGAGTTGAGCACCTCAGTTCATCCATATATTGAAGAAATCTGAATGATAGTATAGTTGATTCTCTTGATGTGTTGAGTGAGTGTGAGAGTGGATAAGAGTGTGCAAGTTGTGAGAGTTGTGTTATGCATAATTTTTGAAGCAGATTGCGGGTATTGTAGTAGTTAGTTGAAGTATATTTTAGCCAATATTTTATGCAGCAAGTGAGGAGGTGAAATAGACGTTGATTGCAGGAGGATTTGGAGATTGTTATTCAGTTATTATTTGAGTGAAACATTCAGTTGTGAGTAGTTTTATTTGTTGCGGAGAGGGTTTTAGCTAATGTGTTGATCAGATTATTTTATGCAGTGTTTTTGTGAGATTGTGATGCAGTTTTTGGTGTAGTTTTAGCTTTTGATTATGTGCCTTGAAGATATGTTGTTATGGTGTTCATGTTGAGAAATTCTCGGTTCTAGTCTAAAAATGTGTGAAACGATAACCACATAGATGAGTGGAGTTATAGGACTTTGGTAAATTCAATATAAGTGAATAGTTTTCTCAATCCAGTGGTAGTTGTATAGTTCAGAAGAAATTGGGTGAAGCTCATTGGTCGTGGTGGCTTGCCGTAGATAGGATTCTGTAGAGTTGTTTGATAGTTCAAGAGTAACTAAGCGAGGATCATTGGTCGTGGGGATTCCAGCAGATGGTAATCCGTAGATATGCATGAGAAAAAGATGTCCATTTAATAATAGCCAATTGTAACTCTATGTAAAAAATTTGCTTAACATAATGAATATTTGAGCAACATAGCAGTATAGGGTGGTTATTTTCCTGGAGAAGGGTTTTCCACCATAAATACGTGTGTCCCTTTGTTAAATGTTTTCATGGTTCCTGGTTTATGTTTGATTCTCTAATATTTGATTATGTGTTTCAGTTTGTTCATGGTTTAATGAACAATTAGTTGGAGAAAAAAGTGTAAAAATATTATAAGTTCTCTCACTACTGATTCACCCTCCTATTAGTAGTGATTTAGTTTCCAAAAATTAGTATCAGAGTAGGGCTCTCGGTTGAAGCTTGACCAATTAAGAGTGTATCTAGGAGATTTTGGAAGATTTTGCAATTTTTTTGAAATGGATCAGTAAGGAATTACAATACTTTAGAAAGGTAAATTCACAACATGGAAGGTTGAATTAGAAATGTATTTGTTGTCTCTTGATGAAAATATTTTGTTATTAGTAGAATATGGAGTTAGAGAAGAATTTAATGATAAAGCTAAAAGGATTATTTTGAGTATGCTTTGAAAATCTAGCATTCCTTTTGTGAGACTGCAAAAGAGATGTTGAATAGGTTGCAAAGCTTATATATTGGAGGAAAATTGCAGATTTCAAAAATGAATAAAAATGGAAAGGATTCAACACATATTGCAGTGGTAAATCAAGCCTCCTCAAAAGAAGAAGATGGAAGTACCAATAGCTTAGAGGAAGAATATGAAATCCTGATAGATCAAGCAGCAATATTGAGAGACATCAAAAATAGATCAACAACAAAGATGAATATCAATCAAATATAATGACCCTAGAAGTAGAGATCAAAAGGCTCATGGCTAAAAATAAAGAACAACAAATGTTGTTGTAAAATTTTGATGAAAAAATGTGCATTCAAAGAAGAAATTTCAGATCTGAAAACTCGGCTGGAAGAAGGAAGAAAAATAGAAATTGGAATGAGGAAGCAGTATAAGGAGTTGGAGGATGAGAACCAAAAATTGAAAATTGAATAAAATGTTGCAAGAGAGGAATTAGATAGAATCAAATCCAGTGCTCAAGTAACAAGAAGCAAATCTGAAATTTTTGTAGAAACTAGTAGTAGCGTTAAAAATGAGAATAGACAATCATGCAAGAAGCAGAAGAATAAGAGAAGGAGGCCAAAGAAAAAGAATAGAATTGGAAAATGTTACAACTTTGGAATGTGTGACATATTGCAGCAATTTGCAGTAATGATGAGATGAAACTCTCTCATCAAAAGGAGCATCCACAAGAGATGCAATCTCAAGCATGCATGCAAAGAAGATCTCCATTCACCATGTATAATAGTTCTTTTTATGGTTACTATTTCTCATGCAATTATTTTGGGCATAAGGCTATGGATTGTAGGACACATGCAAGGAATAGAAATCAAATCAACAGAAGAAATTAGCCTATTCCTTGTTTCCTTCGTCACATAAGATGATTTTTGTGTGACAATATTGGCCATAAGGCCAAGGATTGCAAGTTTCCCATGTGTTACAAGAGATCCAATCAGAGAGAGGAGAATATGCAAGGTCAACTGCACAAGAAGAAGAAGGATTAGAAGATTAAAGTTTGGAGGAGAAAAGAGCAACAAGCAACTCCCATCAAAAATTGAGGCATGCATGGTCTTAGGGGGAGAATATGGTTGCATCAGGAATTGCAGGTAGATTCTTGGATGTGCAGCCATATTTGGAAGAGTAAATGAAGACAAATTTGCATATTGTAGGAGATGCATGAGTTCAGGGGGAGTTCATGAGGCTTGAAATGTATTTTTACTTCTAATCTATTTCTTTCCTGTTTAAATATCAGTTGGACCAACCATGTTGTTATTGATGGTTCTTGGAGCAGATGCATGTTGAAGTTTTCATTGGTGCGTATTTTCTAGGTGTGATGGAGGATCACACATTCAGGGGGAGAATTTATGCTTCCTAATGGATTTGCAGAGTGATGGTAATGTGTTCACTATGGAGGAGAAATTTGTGCATATTTTTTACATTCATTTAATGCATGGAAGAAGTTTATTGTTGATGCCATATAGTGGAAAGATCATATGCTTCCATGACATGATTTGTGTATTGGCTTTGATAGATAAATCTCATGTGTTGTCGTGCATGTGTTGTTTTTATGGAGATCAGATGATGTGTTAGCGTTGGCTCATCTAGAGTATACACCTTATTACTTATGTTTTGATTTCTATATTAATCATGTAATTTTGTTGATATGTATTTGATGGATGAATAATATGTGGCTATTGCATGGAAAGAGAGTATGATGTTGCTTAGGTGTTTTGATATCATGCATGTTATTAATGAAATATTATACACTCGTATGGATGAGTCATGATGATTTATATTGTTGCTCATATATGGATTATACATGTTATTTCTAGTGATGTTTTGATGCTCATTGATTTATTTCTTGTGCATTATTGATTATATGTTTCTCATCTATTATGAGGATATGATGAGTTTAATGATGAAAATAGTTATATGGTGTTAGATCTTATGCTATTATTGTTGTTGCTACGTGTTGATGTGCTACTTGTGACTTGATTTGATGATATAGTATATTGTTAATTGTTAAGCTTCATGAATCTTTGATATGATGAGGATATATATTTTTTGTTGCATCTAGGACATATTTCTATGTTAATTTTTGTGTTGATGCCTATCTTGAGCATGGTGGTGGATGCTAGTGGTTATCTTGATTTTGTTTCAAGATCTTCATTGTTGGGATGGTGATGGCCAAGATGTTAAGTAGCCATGCACTAACATATGATTCAGATAGTATATCTATTGTTGATACTACATATTGAGAGCTTATGTCATTTCTCATGGAGGCCTTATGTTTTCATGCTACTATATGGAGCATATATCATTGCTCATTGATGTCATGTACTCATGTTATATTATTGTATTGAGCATGCATAGATGAGAGCACATGTATGTGCAGATGTAAAATCCATGTACATTTATTGTTCTATGTTGTTGGCACATTTCTCATGGAGAGACCCATGGTTTCTATTATGATTTTTCATTAGCTATGTATGGGTCATTGGGTGTCCAAGTCATGTTTCATTTTGTATATGTATGGAACTTCATTTTATGTCTTTGTCTAAAGTTAATTGGATTCATGATTCATGAGGATTGGTCTCTTGCATTTGGCAAGGAGGCTTATTGCAACATGTGGTTGTGTTTCTACAACAGCAAAGAGAGTGTGTTTGCAACTTCATTACATGCTTAGGGGGAGCATGTTTAGTTTTCAGAGATTGCATGGCATTTGCTAGAGGTGTTGGCAATACAGTTCCTTTTTTTACATGCTTATCTTGCAGGAGAGACTTCTTTAGTTTGCATTGACCTTGTGTTGCGTATGAGAGGGGGGGTACTTATCTCATCTAACACATTATTGAAATTGTCTTCAGTGTTGGTATGGCTCTTTGTCATTGATGTTAAAGGGGGAGATAGTTTGGATGGATAGAGATAAGCTTCATAGTTCCAGCTTCAGTGTTGGAAGGTTTATGGCGATCAACCTTATATTGTGGAGATCAAATTGAGTTTGACATCAATACAAAAGGGGGAGATTGTTGACATTATAGTGTATGCATTGATGTAAATAGGGTATTTGTGTTGTTCATAATATGCCTTATGCCTACTTGATGATGATTAGTGGTCCTAATGATGTGTGATGATCATTTTGCTTGTTGATCTTGTTGTTTGGCATTGATGTCAACATACTTATGACATGACCTAGTACAAGAATAGGAGGGTGAGTAGCGATGATATTGGGCATGTTATGTTGACTTTACATAGGTTGATGTTGCTACATATGTTGAAGATGTTTTTGTTGCAAGAGGTTGGATTGTTGTTACATGTGTTGCATATGCTTCTACATGTGTTGGAAGCATTGGAGATGTTGCTACATGTGTTGGAGGTACCTCTACTTGTGTTGAAGGTAGTTAGATGACTTGATGGTGCTGCCACAAGTGTTAGAGGATGCTTGAGTTGGTTGTATAGGTATTGGAGGATGTCTGACATGTTTTGGAGCTGCATTTTGATGGAAAAGTTGTTGTAGAGCAAGTTGATGGCCCAGGAGTTGGTATTGTTGGTTGGTATCCAAGTCAACCTAGTTTGAATTGTGATGATATTGGTGATGTAGAAGTGGCTTGGTGAAGTGTTGTAGAGGTGACAAGAGATTCCCGAGGTATTTCTAATGATGATCAAGCTATGGAAGAATTTTGGACAAATTCTGGGTTGGTTTGGCTGAGTTTCTTCCATCCCCTACCATAGTTGCAAGGATATAGGCTTATGGAAGCGACTAAGAAGCTCTAGTCACTAGGAATCAGGCCTATGTAATCAAATTAAGGCTCGAGTCAATATCAACTAGTGTTTTCCCTACGAATTTGGCCTAAGACGATTTTTTCTCTGCATTCCTTGTGCACATCGAGTGTTTATTTGTTTTCTGGCTTGTCTTGTTTGGGACTCATCCTGTAAAGGTCGAAAAAAGGTTAATGAGATTCTGGAATGTGATTAAAATTGATTATATCCTTCATTAAGTGGAGTTAGTGGTATGGTCTAGTCAAGGAGTTGAATCCGGATCAAATCAAGCATATGAGTAGAGTTTGTGGAGCTTAGTAGTTCTTGGTAATGATTGAGTTGAGCACCTCAGTTCATCCATACATTGGAGAAAGATCAATGATAGTATGGTTGATTCTCTTAAGCTATTGAGTTAGTGTGAGAGTGGAGAAGAGTGTGCAATTTGTGAGAGTTGTGTGATGTATTTCTAAAGCAGTTTGGAAGTGTTGCAACAGTTAGGTGAAGTATGTTTCGACTAGTATTTTTTGCAGCAAGTGAGGAGGTGAAATAGAGGTTGATTATAGGATTATTTGGAGATTGTTCTTCAGTTTATTTTTTGAGTGCAACATTTAGTTGTGAGTAGTTTTATTTGTTGTAGAGATGGTTTTAGCTTATGTGTTGATCAAATTGTTTTATGCAATGCTTTGGGGAGATTTTGATGTAGTTTTTGGTGTAGTTTTAGTTTTCTATTATGTGCCTTAAAGATATGTTTTTGTGGTGTTCATAAGGAGTTGGAGGACTCTAGTGAATTCAATATAAGTAAGAAGTTTTCTCAATCCAATGGTAGTTGGATAGTTTGGAAGAAATTGGGCAAGGCTCATTGGTCATGGTGGATTCCAGTAGATAGGAGTCTGTAGAGTCGTTTGATAGTTTAGGAGTAACCAGGTGAGGATCGTTTGTCATGGTTTCTTCCAGCAAATGTGTATAATTTTCCTATAGATTCACAAGCACATGCAATTTACTAAAGAAAAAGACAAGAATATACTTCTACTATTTACAACAGAAACCCATAAATATTAATGAAAACAATATGAACAAGAATAAGATAAACCAATGGTACATAACACAATAAGTATCTGGGGAAAGCCTCATCTCAAAACCCCACTATTTGTATTGCATTAAATCATAAATCCAAGATGATAATACAATGTGTGTTCTCACAAGAAAAATCCATGCACAAGTATAATCAATCTCCCAATTCACAAGCAAGCTCAATCCAAACCTTAGCCTCTTCTGCTACTCTCCAATCCCCTATTTCCTTGCACAATTCCTATGTTTGAATAGCCCATATTAATGAGAATATAGTACATCCAAAACTATGCAATCCAAACTAGGTCTAGTTCCTAATTGCATGCATGATCTATACAACTCAATAAATCATACAAGTGATAGTGCATTGTCCCTACACTCTAGTATCAACTAGGTCTTTCTCTAAACTGACATGCATGAGTTTCTCATGAGTAAAATATTCAGTTAACTGGAGTAGCACTAGTGGATGCATTACTGCACCAACTAACTGTTACTCCTCTATTAGTTCCAAAAACATTTAGAACTAATTTAACTAAACTTAACTCAGTGAGTGATCTAATTTCCAACTCAATTTAAACTCATATTGGACCCCTAAAACTTAGGGAGAACATATACATGACTACAGAAAGACTTCCAACTCGAAATTCCTATGCTAATTAAGTTAATTAAACTTAATTAACTATTTACAAGTTGTTATGAGAATAGAATTCAGTTTTAATTCACAATTTAATTCAAGGACAAATTAAATTAGAATTTTTGGATTCTATTTTTAACATTTCTTGTTGTTATTTTCAACACTCCCTCTAAAAAAGAAAATAATTCAACTCGATCCTATTCCTAAAAATTTGGAATGTTCTACATGTAACACTTATCTCTAGTGGTGTTGCTCCAGGAATTCCAGAAACAAACAAACAACAAACAAAAAAATCCAACATGAATCAATTCGATGCATATGTCATCAAATTCTCTGATTGCTATTGCCTATGTCAACTAAAAACTCTATGATTTTGCTGACTCTGCCTTTTTGCATTGTTTTCAACCCTTCTTTGTGGTCTTCACTATCTAAATTCTCTAGCCTATGTCACTCTGATCTCTGACTTCATCAATCGCCATTGATTACTCCCGCTACTATGTAATTTGGGCTCTCGTAGAAAGGTACGATCCATGAGATAAAACCTCTCAATGGACCCTACCCAATTTCAACCCTCTTGGGACTATCACTTCACATCACCCTACCTCGCACCTGGAGGTATGGTTGCATATGATCCCTCTACCCACCTGGCTCGAAATTTCCTCCTATTGTAGGTCTCTGCATGAGTGGATTCCTCCACTCGATCTCCTCTCAGCTTCTCTAGTTGCGGCTGATCCAAAACTTACTAAAGTTGCTTCTGAGACTGCTTCTTCTCCACTTGAGTGGATCTCTCCACTTGGTCTCCTCTCAGCTTCTCTAATTTTGGTTGCACCACAATTTCCTAAAGTTGCTTCTGAGGCTCCTTCTGGGGTTGCATGTTGAGAGGTAATTTACTCTCCCTCTCAACCGCCATGTCTCTAACCTTTGTCTCACTCCTCAAGGCTTTGCATGCATATTGAACCTCAAGAGCATATAGGTTCTTGATCCATGAATCGATCTGTTTCACCTATCCCATGGTGATGTGTCTAAGGAAAACCTTTCCCTTACTAAAAACCACATCATAGCCACGGTCTTCCTATACCGCGATTGAAATAAGATTCTTCTTTAGTCCGGGAACATACATCACATCTGTGATCTTGAGAGGGGACTAAAAAGTAACAGTACCCATCCCAGTAGCTCTATACTTCTTATCACCTCTAAACTCTATGCTCTGCTTGATGTATTTCTCCTCAAAATCAATAAAGAGATCTCTATTCCCCATCATATGGAATGAGTCACTACTTTCAAGATACCACACACCTCCCATGACGGTGTTGTCCATGCATGCAATGAGAGTGAAATCAAGTTTGAATTGTGAAGTTGGAGCTTCACCTGCTTCCGCTATTGGTGGCTCCTTATTTCTTGCTTTCTTCTGTGGACAGTTCTTGGCATAGTTTTTGTGCTTGTGACAGTGAAAACACTTGACTTTTTTCAAGTCCATCTTATTTCCACCCTCCTTGCCTTGGGAATTCTTTCCCTTGGCCTTATTTTCCTTACTCACTAAGGCAAAATCCTCTTCCACTTCCTAATCTCCTCCTACATCAAATCCAATCACAGTCGTTCCCAATCTAGCAGCTTCTCCCAACCATTGACAAAGTCCTAATAACTATGCCAACTCTTTGGGAGTCCTAAAATAGCAAGACTCACCATATCATCCTCACCAACAGTGATTCCAACACTTCGAATATCATCCTGGCAATGAGTGAACTTGGTCAAGTAATATAGATATGACTCGCCGGCCTCCATCTTAATTTTTTG
Organism: Pinus taeda; assembly: GCA_000404065.3. Lineage (NCBI taxonomy): Eukaryota > Viridiplantae > Streptophyta > Pinopsida > Pinales > Pinaceae > Pinus > Pinus taeda. Next base: position 37,044 of record APFE030032535.1, on the reverse strand, counting down.
AAGTTTATCTTTCAGTGCCAAATTCTTATGGCCACTGCTATTCTAGAAAAGTTCCTTCAATGCTTTCCACATAGAATGTGGAGTTTCCTTCCCATGGAGACTCGGGACAATGTGGTCTTGAACTCCCTCAAGGATTATCTGCCTTGCCCTTGCCACACACTTCTTCCATTCAGCCAGATTATGAGCATCTGATGTCGGTGGCTTAGGGATGTCCTAATCAATGAATTCCTTCAATCCATTGTATTCCAACATGGCCTCCATCCTGACCTTCCATGGTAAATAATTTGAGCTTCCATTAAAGGCATACCTGAGCTACAAACCATAGAATGCCATCTATCGATCCTGAAGTATGTATTGCAAATTTGAATTTCACCTGTAACCCAAAACTCAAAACTTCAAAATCTCCTTTAGTATATTTTTCTCAGCTTCGATATCGTGTAGAATTTTCCTATAGATTCACAAGCTCATGCAATTTACTAAAGCAAAAGACAAGAATCTACTTCTACTCTTTACAGTGGAAGCCCATTAAGATCAATGAAAACAATATGAAAGAGAAGAAGATAAATCAATGGCACATAACACAATAAGTATCTAGGGAAAGCCTCAACTCAAAACCCCACTATCTGTATTACATTAAATTATAAATCCAAGATGATAATACAATGCTTGTTCTCACAAGAAAAATCCCCACACAAGTATAATCAATCTCCCATATCACAAGCAAGCTCAAGCCAAACCTTAGCCTCTTTTGTTGCTCTCTAAGCCCCTATTTCCTTGCACAATTCCTATGGTTGAATAGCCCATATTAATGGGAATCTAGTGCATCCAAAATTGTGCAATCCAAACTAGGTCCAGTTCCTGATTGCATGCATGATCTATACAACTCAATAAATCACACAACTGATAATACATTGTCCATGCACTCTAGTCTCAACTGGGTATTTCTCTAAACTGACATGCATGAGCTTCTCATGAGGAAATCTTCAGTTAACTGGAGTAGCACTAGTGGATGTGTTAGTGCACCACCTGACTGTTAGTCCTCTATTAGTTACAAAACAGTTAGAACTAATTTAACTTAACTTAACTCAGTAAACTGAGTGATCTAATTTCCAACTCAATTCAAGCTCATGTTGGACCCCTAAAACTTAGGGAGAACATATACTTGACTACAGAAAGACTTCCAACTCGAAATTCCTAAGCTAATTAAGTTAATTAAACTTAATTAAATATTTACAAGTTGCTATGGGAATAGAATTTGATTCTAATTCACAATTTAATTCAAGGACAAATTAAATTGGAATTTTTGGATTCTATATTTAACATTTCTAGTTGTTATTTTTAATAGGATGGTAGTCCATAGATCCACATGAGAAATAGATCTGCATTTTATAGTATCAATTTATACCTCTATGTAAATAATTTTCTTAGCATAATTAATATTTTAGCAACACAACAACAGAAGGTGGTTTTTTGCCCGGAGTGTGTCTCTTTGTTAAATGTTTTCATGGTTTATGGTTTATATTTGATTCTCTAATATTTTATTATGTGTTTCATTTTGTGCATGGTTTAATGAATAATTAATTGGAGAAAAAGTGTAAAAATATTATAAGTGCTCTCACTACTAATCCCCCCCCCCCCCCCCACCACAATAGTGATTTAGTTTCTATCACATATCAATGATTTATTGTTAGATGAAGAACTTAAAGAAGTTGAACCAAATGATGACATTGATGATGATTCTTAAATGGCTTATCATTTCAATGTCATTTTTGAACCAGATGACATAAACGTTGAGTTGGATCAAGAAGAAGATTAATGAATCAAAATGTTGAAATGTACGAGGTATGTGTTTATATATTTTCAGTTGATTTGTTCTATTTCATTTAACTTAAATTTTTGTTTTCTTAACCATTTCTATATATGCTTGATTATTACTATGTTTCTTTAAAATATTTTATAGTAGATAAATTGGGTATTGGGAATATTGAGAGTGATGTGGAGAAGGTGGGGGAAGGGGCCATATGATCCTCCACCATCTCATGGTTGGCCTTGTTCAATAGAGAATATCATATTATTCTTGAAACCAAGAGAAGCTCATTATTTGCACAAATCTCAAGCTTGTTTTCATGGCCAATACATGACATAATTTGTTGTATCTCTCTCTTATGCTCCTGATTCTAATATCAAAGTATATGAGTCCCCATGAATGCAAAAATGATGGTTAGGAAACAATTATTTGTAGTACCTCTCTCAAGATTATTGTTAGCAATTTTCGACTTACCCCAGCTAAGGACCAATCCAACGCTTAAAATCTACTAATAATTAATGGCGTAAATGATTCTCTAATTAATTGACCTGTGAATGGGGCCAACATTGAATTTTTTTCTATTTGTGATCATACACTCTAATTTGACATGGACATAGACCCCTTTAAATGGTTAAGTAGTATTAAGTATAGCTCACCCTCAAAACTATTAATGTCCAATGGAAAGAAGAAGTCATGTTAGAGGATGTCAAAATTTTTCCATATTGTATAAATTTCTAATGAAAATTAAAAAAAAAAAGGAGAAAAAAAATGAAAAAAAAAAGAGAAAGAGAATGGAAGAATGCCAAAATATGAAATAAAAACTTTGGATAACTTTATTTTATATATTATGAAATAATCAATAATAGGTTTGGAAGTATGAATGTGCTAAAATATATAATAAAAAAATGGGTCACGACTCATGGTGATCACTTTAAAACCAGTCACACTTTGTGCCAAAGTATAAAAATAAAAAATGGGTCACAATGTTCACTAATTTAAAATTGGCCACGTGTGCCAAAGTATAAAAGAAAAATGGGTGTGAACACACATTAGAGGAAAATCTTCTTGTCACCTTCTTGAAGATCCAAAGTGTACACCAACTTGGATCGTCATCTATATTCAAAGTTGTCCAAATCCTTTTCTAGACCACTTAATAAGTTTGGAGCCCTAGCAAAGGTGGATCATTTAGGCCACAGTAGAGTTGGTGTATACCAATTGGTTAAGGCCATGAATAGGCTGAACCCATGAAATGGGAGGAATCTAAATTTTTTTGTGTTTCTTCTTATTTTAGACTATGTATATTGGATTTTCTTGAACAAAGAGTAGAGAAAGCGAGGAGGATGATAGAGGAGGTTGTTAGCGGCTCAGTGTTTGCTTCACAAAAATGGTACTGCTCATTCCTATTTGGTTTCTCTCTATATTTGTTGGTGTACTGAAGGTTTGATATTTCATAAATAGTGGTTGTATGCATCTTTTACATAGGCTTTCAGTGCTATACTAATCATTGTCGGTGTGTCTTATCTACACTGCCACATAGAGCATGCTTTAACTGTTCTAAGTAACTTTTCACAAAAATGATATGTCTCAAATATTAATACATGTGATTCTCTGTGGACGCATCATGTTTTCTATCATTGGATCATTGAATACTTACCTATGCACACAATAATTTTTCAAATTTTGATGTTCCTCTCTCATTAATAAGCTTGTAGAGCACTAGTTACAACTAGCATAAGACTAAGTTTACTCTCATAATAGATTTGTAGGTTAGTGATTATGAAAATTTGGTTCCCTATTCATTTTCCAAGGTAAACATAAATTACCCACTTAGAGTGAGGGATTATACCACACCACGTTTCATCAAACATAATCTTATGTGGGGAAGGCCATATCCATGTATAAATAGATGGATCCATATGATTTTCTTCCATTTGGTATGCATAGAGATAAACCTGAAGGTGACATGTTGTGTTACTTTAAGAAAGAAACAGAGTCACAAAATTGTAACTCTAGCATAATTACATATGACCAAACCATGCTTATGTTCCAAATGTTTTCTACCCTTACATAATCTAAAATTTATTTCATGTGGGTGAACAATCTAACCTTAATAGTTGATCTATGATTTTTATTGAGAGTCTTAAAAGTGTATTTTGTGGTTGTTCTTATTTGAGTTATAGAAACCAAAGGCCCATAACTTCCTTGTTTTAGATCTATTTAGCTACATCTACCAAAGGTTGACTCAAATTTGTGTTAATTTTTCTTATTTCATAGTCCCATTTATGCAAGTCCTTTGCCATAAAAGCATGGATTTGAAAATGTCATAATTAGTCACATGCATCTTATTGGACTAGTCTTGTATTCCTTGTGTTTGTACGTGTTTATACGTCCATCAATTAAATGTTTATGTTGATACCTATTCTTTCACATTTTTTTTAAATATTTCATGACTATAATTATATTATTATGTGGCGGGTTTATCTGCATGGAAAATAACCTACACAGTCATAAGTAAACGATTAAAAAATATATATTTACATTTAATGTGAAATTTTGATTATTTGCTTATAAAATTGAAATAATAACTTTTCTTTTGTTGAAATATGCATTATGAGCCCCATGATGACGATGATGTTCTTGATGAGGAAGAATGTTGGTCATCCCCCAACATTGAGGTCACAATAACAAATCATGTGAAGAAAATAAACAAACAAATTATGGACTTGATTCACAGTAGGGATCAAAGTCATGTGACCAACGCTAGGATCAAGGAATTGAACAATTATCTTAATATGTACAAGGTAATAACCATATTTCAAAGTGATTTTTTTTTTATGTCATAAGTTCAATTATTAAAGTTTGTGCTTTAAATTTTACATTATCTAATAAAAAAAGCATTTTCTTTCTTATGTAGGATTATTTGGAGGCACTTTCGTGCCTGCATCAGTCAGTTGATACTCATCTCGATCTTATAAGTACTAGTGGAATTTTCGAGACATGACATGAGAATTTTGCCAACACTAGCACCCCACATATATCTATGAGGCATTTGTCCGCCCCTCCACCTTCTAGCAGTCATACTCCGATAAGTGACATTGGGCCTGCATCATTAGCTATGACCCATGAGCACATGCCCGCCGAGCCAAGCACACAGCCAGGCTCTAGATCAGGTGGTGACAAAGGTGACCCTATTACTGATGATGTACATTTCCTGGAGCATCACATGTTAAGAGCACAAGTAAAATTTCATGCACATTTTTGGTGAATGGAAAAGGAGATCTAATAAAAACACCAAAAATTCCTAGTATTTTTTCGTATTTTAATTGTTTTGTGTTGTCTATATCAAACATAAGTCATCTATATTATTGTTTTCAAACTAATGATTTTAGCTTTTTCCATGTAAGTAACAACTTATTTTATAAAAAAATGGACGGAAATGCGTAAAATGTTTTTGGGCCCACCATATGTGAAAGGTGGAATTACCTAAATTTCAACCTTAAAAAATATCTTATGGCCTACCTCGAAGATCTCTTCAAGGTAGATACCTTCTATAAAACCAAGGTCACTGTCGCAGTTGGAAAACAATTAAAATGTGTATGAGTAGTATAGAAAAAGCCTGATATATAACCCTAGGTGTGAACGCCCTCCCATGATTCCTGAGAGGGAATGGAAGGGCCTCATTAAGGGCGCAGAGTGGAAGCACATGAAAAAATAAGGGAAAACACCACCTGGTTAAGCAAGGTATAAATTACATCTTGAATTCAATACTTTTATTTTTCTTTAGTTTTGAATAAAATTGTGGTATATAACATACTTGAAACTTTTCATAGGCTCCCCAACACTTGGAAGGAAACCAAGGCAAGGCTTAACATGCATGGGCATCACAAACTAGGCTAGGGAGGCTATTTAAATATACATGCATGAATTGTAAGTACCCAAACATCTTAACAAAATTATCTATTACATTTCCTCTCAACATTTTGGTAATTGCGCTAGCCAATAACAAAAATAAATCCTCTTACATAATGTAGGGTGATGAATTCATAACAGAAGCCACAAAGGAAGACCTTTGGATTGGTTTCAATTTTGGATTTCAAGATATAGTCGAATGCCAAAAATGCATGGGGAAAACCCCAAGATCCATTATCAAGGACAGGGTAAATAAAAATCAATCCACAATAACCTTTCATTACATGTAAAATACAATCATATTTGATATGATCCATAAACGTAATGTGATTTTTTATTTATATATCAAGGGGTAGTACAAATATAAATGATCCCATGACTACTTAGTAGCAGTCCTCTAATAGTGCACACCAGCCAAAATATTTTGATGCTCCCGAGGAACCCCGTGACAGTGGGGTGCAATCCCAAGATATTGCATCGATAAATAAGGGCCACAACAATAATAGGGTTGTATATTAATCATATACTTAATAATTTCGTATTTATAAACTATGCACTTCTAATTTTTTATACTCATTCATTTACACTTGTCCACTTACAAATTTTTTGGTTTCAATGGTAGAGCATGTCATACATGAGGATCCTCAACGAGAAGAGGAACATGAGGCAGTAATTGCAATGGTGTCGACTAGTGTAACAGGTGAATAATTACATTGCAGAGGTATTTTTTATTATTAAAAAACTACTTCAATGATATTCAATCAATGGGCATATAAATTTAAATTTTTTTGTAGGCGATGCTCCCCACAACATCCTCAACTCCATGAGAACATCATGACCAGGGGTAAATTGTGGAGCCAATCAAAATCATCATCAGAAAAACCCTAGCTAAAATACGAAAATGCAAAATTGGATGAAAAAACTTAAGAATTTTTTAGGTCGTAATAAGAAGAGGAAAAAAAAAATGATGATGTACAATGTTATAATGTATTGTATAAGACAGATCCTTGTATCAAATTTTTGATGTATAAAATGAAATATTGATGTATTAATATACTTGAATGAGTTCTTGCATACATTTTTTTGGACATATGACTTTAAATAAGACCACTTAGCCAATTTCACAAAGAAATATATTCAAGGAACTGTTACGTTTAAAACACTTAAAACATCCGCAATGCCCAACACATGCGAATGGGCTTCACTCAAGAATGCACAATGTGCCATATAAACTGGAATCAAACTACCTTCATTTTCATTAATCTCCAAGGAAGATACAACATTACACTAGTTGTAGCGAAAAATTGAAAATATTTGAACCATTTTCATGTGGTTTTGTTGTAGTCTACCAGATAGTGGGAATTGGCTACCAGTAAAAAGGACACAAACTCACATGAACATTTGCAACATAAGAATAAATGAAGAGACATAAATTTGAAGGGAACTCACAAAGCAGTATATTGTATTATGATCTCTTGAGAAGCCAATCGAAACCAGTACATTGATACATACATTATCATATATATATACTCAATCGAGATGGTTGCAGTAGTTTAACTATCATAACCAACTTAACCTAATCAAATTATACTCTTTAGTGACTAGAGAATCAATCGACTTTAAAATGCAAATTACAACTCGACCGGAATAGTAAACTGACTAGAAAGTAGATCGAATTTAAAATGTAGATTCCTGACTCAACTTGGATAGTCGACTGACTAAAGAACCAATCGACTTTACAATGTAGATTCTTGACTCAACTGGGATAACTGACTAATTCAAATAGCCCCTTCAACATCTCCCACACCCTTAATTCCTTCTTCATCCCAAAGAAGGAGGAAATTTGGAGTCTTACAAAATTTTATACAAAAATTGATAGAAAATAGAAGAAAGAAATATTTTGAAAGAAATTACAGTCCTTTAAGGTGGTTGGTTGGCTAAACATCTAGTCCACTTGATATATCAACTAGTGCATATTTAAACAATTATGTTGTATCTATTGTGAAGATTCCCCTTCTTTCCCTTTCGCTAGGTGACCAATTGGCACCTTCAACTTCAATTTCCTAGTTATTCGAATGGTGTTCCAAGGCCTAACCACATCCTCAAAAACTTGGATCAAAATAACCAAATTTGGGCAGTGGTGGAGATACTGGAGTATACTGTGTTGCTTTAGGTGTTGGTGTTGGACGTTCAGGGAGTGTTGGAGTAGATTGTGTTGTTGCAGGTGTTGGTGTTGGAGTTTCAAGGAATGTTATTTGATAAATGATAGGTACCAGAATTTGAAGTTGTTGATCAAATATGTTCCATTCTCGTACAACTAGCTTTTCTTTAACATCCAATTCTTTCATTTCTGCTAAGTATTATACTTTGTTAGTTATGGAATTTTTCTCTAATAATCATTGATCAATTGATGTTTGTTGTTCCCACTACTACACTTGACTAAATATTCCTTGTAAATATTCAATGGAATTAGAGGCTTCTATTTGTGTTTTCTTTCCTTCTCTAAACCATTGTTAGATATAATTATCACGGGTCAACTTTGCTTGAAGTTCAGTTACTTGTTGGGATCACAATTTTTAAATTAGCCCTTCTTGATTCCTTACGCAACTGCATGTAGAAGCTAGATATGTTGGCCAATTATTGAGGACTATGCTAATTGTAGCCTTGTGATCCAAATTTTGTTTTAACTCTCACTTTTCTTGAAAAAATTCTTGATGAGAATTCTGAATCACACTAGACAATTCTTGATTTCCTTGAGTTAATACCGTGTCTTTTAATTCATCTACCTAAGTAGTCAATTGCTTATTATAATCGATCAGCTGATGTAGAAGTTTTTGAATTGCAAAAAGCGGATCATTAATTCAAGTAGGAGTGTCAATGTTGATATTTTATATTGTATGGATCTTGCATTCCTCCCATATATCCCTTTCTTTTTCTTATGTCTAGCAAATAATTTTACTATCTGATTTCTTTATTTTGAATATCGTTTTAACTGATCTTACTGAATTTTATAGGGCTTCGAATATTTATCTGTTAGAAGCCTACCTCAAGTTGGTTATTGGAGAGGTTGGTACTTGTTTTACCTCAAGAGCAGTATTTCATGATGTATTCGGTTGGACTGATGGTTCTTGTTGATTAGTAGCCGATGAGGTTGAAGTATCTTGAGTTTTTAGATTAGTTTCCTTGGGCGTTTTCCTTGTATGTTAAGATAAGATTGTTTTGTATCATCCTAGTTAGTTGGAGTGGTATCTTGCTTCTCCCTTTCTTCCATGACTATTATCAAAGACACAGGAGGTGAAATCACAGTCAATTCAATGTCGGGAGTTTGATCCTTTTTCTTACTAGATTCAGTCAATTGACCTTGCTCTTGTGTCAGTGTTGAAATCCCATTTGAACTTATTTTATTTGAATCGATAGTCAAGTCAAAATTGACAGTTTGATCCTTTTCCTTGCTAGATTTAGCCCACTGACCCTGTTGTTTGTGTCGGTACTAAATTTCCATTTAAACCAATTTTGGTTGGGGTTAACTACGGAATCTCATCTGTCTAATTTTCCACCATCATCTTTTGCTTAACAATTTCAATAAACATTTCTTTGGAATAGCCCAAGGAGCGAAAAATATATGGTCCTATAGATGAAGCTATGAATTATTGCGACTTCCTAGGACCTTGGCCGACTTACTCTTTACTTGTGTGCTCTCTAGAACTTCTCAGACAATTGAATCTAGCTTCTTGTACTAACGTGGGTCATCTAGTTAGATGTTTTCTAGAATGTCTTTCTAGCTCACAGAAGTTGATGTCAAATTCGAAGTAGGACTTCGTGTCTCTTTGAGTGGAGCCTTCTTAGAAGACTTTGTAACTGGTACTGAGAGATAAACTTTAAATTTCCTATTATATATTTATGCTTCCCTTTCCTCTTAAATCTCATACTCTATCGAAGGGGTAAAAATATTTTCGGTGGTGCTTCCCAACCCTGAGGAAAAGTTTCTAAAATTGTGTTATCCTGTTGACCCAGTTATATGAGTATCTATTCAATTGTGGGTTGATATGGCATCTCTTCGGGATCTATATGTAAATAATTGATATAATAGACTTTGGTATTGTCAAGGAAAATCTTGCATAACACGGGTTTACTGCTTTATTTATTAACTATGGTTACAACTAATTATGGTCCCTTTTCTCTAATGCGGGTCAACCACTTACAATTATTAATGTAGGATTTATTGAATCTCTAACTAACTATGACTCTGACTCAACCCATTGAGCTTATTACATAAATAAAGGGGTTAGGGTTGGACCCTAACATGCCCTCCACCATCAAAAGAATCCTTTTCCTCAAGGTTGAAGCTGCGGAAACTACTGAAGAATAGTGGTTGGTTCCCAAGTCACATCTTCTGGAGAGGTTTCTTTCCCCACCACTTTCTTGAGCCATGATACACGGAATACCGGATAGATTTTTGAAGTAAGTGGCAAGGCTAGTTTGTAGGCGACTGCTCCTATGCACTGAAGTATCTGATAAGGCACATAGAATTTGGGTGCTAGTTTATGGCAGTCTTTTTCCTTGAGATATGTTTTCTTATATGGTTGGATTCATTGTAATACATGATCCCCTTCTTGAAATGAGAACTCAGAATGATGTTGGTCAGCCTATTGCTTCATTTCATTCTGATATTGATGTAGATTATCTTTAATATGAGAAATCATGGCGGCATAGTTCTATAGGAGTTGATAAACTACCTGTACTTTATAACATCCAGGGATATAACAAACAAGTGAAGGTGGGAGTTGTCCATACACTACCTTATATGGAGTCACCTTGGTGGCTTCATGATATTTATTATTATACCACCATTCAACTAAAGGTAGCCACTATACCCATTGATGTTGTTTGTCTGAAGTGAAGAACCTCAGATAAGTCTCTAAAAATTTGTTGATTTCTTTTGTTTGACCATCGGTTTGGGTATGATATGTGGTAATTAGTTGTATTTGTAGGCCCTGTATCTTGAAAATTTCCTCCCATAAGTTTTTTGGTGAAAGTGGGGTCACAATTAGACACAATGGAAGTCGGCATGCAATGTCATTTGAAGATATGGTACAAGAAAACTTGAGCCGCCAAAGTGGGTGTAAATGGGTGTGGTAGAGCACAAAAATGAGCCTATTTATAAATTTTGTCAAGAACCACCATGATGACTGATTTTTTTCCTAACTTTGGGATATTAGTGATGAAATCCATGGAAACATTCGTCCAGATAGAAGTAGGGAGGGACAATGGTTGTAAGGTTCCTGGTAACTTGACTATTTCCCCTTTGTTGCATTGGCACACATCACATTAAGCTACAAAAGTAAGAATGTTGTTTTTCATACCAGCCCAAAAAAAAGAACGATGTGTGTGAGCATAAGTCTTTTAAAAGCCTAAATTTCCTACAATTTGAGATGAGTGCAGCTCGTCCAAGATGTAGGTTTTGAGGGTGAATACTGGGGATATCACTACTCGATCCTTGTAGCAAAGAATCTCATCTTTCCAAGGGTAGTTAGCTGAGGAATTAGGATTTTCCCTTAAGTTATTAATGAGTTGGGAAAGTGAGGGGTGAGAGAACCATTCCTCGCGGGCCTCTTCAATCTAATATGGTATGTGTAGAGAGATTGATAGAAGCGTGCTCTCATCCTCAAATTGGCATGATAAATCATCAACCACTACATTTTCACCCATTTCTTGTAAATTATCTCATAATCATATCCCAACATTTTTGTAGGCCATTTATTTTATTGTGACAACGATAGACGTTGCTCTAGAAAATATTTTAGGTTGTGATGGTCCATGTGGATTTGGAAACGTTGCCCCAATAAGTATGGTCATCAGGTGTCTACTGCATGTAAGATGGCCATCATTTCTTTCTCATAAATGGATTGACCCAGATGTTTTCCACTAATTTATTGATTGGTGAAGCCAATGGTCCCCCCTGCATTAATACAACACCAATACCTATACATGAAGCAACACATTCAATCACAAAAGATTTGGTGAAGTCGGGTAAGGAAAATACACGAGTGGAGCACATGGCCTGTTTGAGATCCAAGAAGGTCTGTTGAACTACATATGTCGAGAGAAATGAATTTTCTCGAAAATATTAGAGGGATCTAGAAATACGTTCATAATTGAGAAAAATTTGTGATAGTAGCCAGTGAGACCCCAGAATCCCCTCAAAATATTCAAGGTTTTTGGTTGGGGCCAATATTGCATTTCCTAAATATTTTTCGAATCAACCCTCACTCCTTCACGACCCACAATGTGTCCCAAATACTTGACTTCTTCCATGCCAAAAGAGAACTTGGATAATTTGACAAATAATTTGTGATATTGGAGCAGTTGCAATATCTAGTCTACATGTTGAAGATGTTTTTCCCAGGTTATTTTGTAGATGAGAATGTCATCGAAGAAGACCAGGATAAATTTTTGGAGATATGATTTTAGAAGGTGGTTCATGAGGCTTTTAAAAGTATATGGAGCATTGTAGAGACCAAATGACATGACCAGGAATTCATAATGGCGTTCATGAGTTCAGAAGGTGATCTTGGGAATGTCTACTTCATGCCTATTTGGTGATAGCCCAAGCAGAGGTCTAGCTTGGTAAATAATTTAGCACCATGCAGTTCATCAAGAAGATAATCAAGAATTAGAATAGGAAATTTGTCCTTCATAGTGAGCTTTTTAAGGGCCTAAAAGTCCGAACACATGCGTCATTCACCATATTTCTTTAGAACAATGACCAGTGGAGATGAATAAGGGTTGATGCTGGGATGGATAACACCATCTTCGAGGAGTTCCTTGATGATTTTTTGGATTTGATTCTTTTTGGGAAAAATGATATTGATACGGGTGGAAATTAGACGGTTGGGAACCCGGGACCAAAGGGATGCTATGATCATGTTCACCCCTAGAGGGTGGAAGCTCTTTAGGTTTTTCAAAGACCCATTGGTGGTGATCTAATACCTATTTCATCTCATGATGAATCTCAGGAGTAGTGGATTCAATGGCCTAGATGGTATTGAATTGGGAAACTACTCCATGGTGGCCCTTTTTTAAAAGTTTCTCCATTCGATGTGAGTTGATGATAGTAGGAGCACCTTCCTGGAGTCCCCTTAATCTATGAATGTAGTAGTTCTACTTAAATCTCATATATAACTCTTGGAAATCCATTGTGATAGGGCCTAGTGTGTGAAGCCATTCATCACCCAAGATAATGTCACAACCACCCATTTAAATGGAAAACATGTGGGTCTTTAGGTGGTAGTCTCCCATCCAAATCTTAATATTGTCACAGTGACATTCACATTTCATGGCCGCCCATCTGCGATAAGGACTTGGAAATTAGATACTACCCATACAAAACAATGAAAAACTTATGTGACTCTCTTATGGATAAAGTTATGAGTGTTACCACTATCAATCAATACCAGCAACTGATAATGTTTAATAAAGCCTTGAATTTTAAGAGTTTGAGGCGAAGAAATTCCAGCCAAGGCATGTAGTGATATAACCAACTCATTGGGCATAGCTGTGAGATCATTGTCGGTTTGAGTTTCTTCCGTTTCTTCCTTGGGAACTGCAAGGGATGGAGTTTCATCTATTGATTTGTTATCAGTAGCATCAATTTGAAATATTTTTGGTTCCTTGCATTTATGTCTAGGGGAGTACTTGTCATCACAATAGTAGCACAACCCTTATTTCCTTCTTTCGTCCATTTCTATTGGTGACACCTTTTGAACCTTAGGTGTTTGGGTGGGGCCCTAATCCTGGGTGGGACATGCCTTGGCAATGAAATTTGGATGATTGGACAGGAATTTAATGTGATTTCCACACCTAAGTCCTTGCGACATGCATCCAACCAAGTAGTTGGGTGGTGCATATGGACATGGGCTTGGATGGCTTCTTTTAGGCCACTGATGAAACATTCCAAGTCGAATTCATCTCCTAGATCATTAGTTTTGATGGCCAATTGTTCAAAGGCTAGAATGTTGTCCTTTATTATACTTGTTTTCCAGAGCTTAGCGAGACAACCCAAAAATTTATATTCCTAGTCAAAACGATCACATATGGATTTTGAGAACATGTTCCAAGTTTCTCTCCCTGGATAACATTTTGTATGCCACTGCCACCACTTCCATCTCTCTTGCTTCAAGTAAAGGGCTCCCACATGTAGTTTAGTTCCATCTTCATAGATATCATTAATGGAGAAATACTTTTTCCATTTGTCTTACCCATATTGTAGGGTTAGAGCCATCAAATTTTTACATTTCCAACTTGGGTGTCTGGTGGTTTGAAGAGTGGTGATTTCCATGGAAGTGAATGTGATGGTTGGATTCTCCTTTAATGTGTGCCTCAACACTACACTCCTCCCTATGAAACGTTTTTATAAGGGATGCTAGTTCTAAGATCTATTTGGTAATATTTTCCTTAAATGCCTCAAATATTTTCTCAAGGTGGTCTACCCTCTTGCCTACCTTTTCCACAATCATAACTTGATATCCTGTACCTAGCATACGTCAATCACGGTCAATTTTTTTTAGCTTACTTAAGAGTAGTCTTCTTGGAAAGAGGGCAAGCTCCAAAGTCTAATCGTGTGGGTCACTTGAAGCCGCATTAGGAAAAAAATTTGGACCGCTGAAGATTTGGGGGCTTACAAGTGAATGGTACCACTACGACCAGTTCATCATCCTAAATCTTATGGGCTAAGTCTTTTGGAAGTGTCCCGAGATGGTCTCAAACTCTTTCTTTTTTTTTATACTCTGAAAGGAGTTTTACTCCTTGTTGATTAATATTGTTGTTCTTAATGCACTGTAGCAGCAATACAGTTGACAGCTTCTCTAAGTTTAGGTTTCAGAAGAGCTTGGGGAGCTTTTGATATATCCAAGGGTATGTGGAAGTGTAGTTTGTGTGTGGTTATGTCTAATGCACTACTACTCGAAGGGGTACCCACAGGGCTTACAAGGGAGTCTAAAAAGAATGACAACCTCTAGCATTTCTTGTGTGCATGCCTCCCCAAATATATAGGTTTATGCGCTCAATGACATAACTCGTGGTTTAAAGACGTCAGAACACGTCTCTAGCCTAAAAAAAATTGCGAAAATTGGCGGTACAACTAGCCCTGGAAATTTCTCTTATACCACTTGTTATAATCTTGATCTATGAGAAATCCAAAATGCCAGAAATACAAAGAAATATGGCCCAAAACACAGAATTATCACATGAAATAAGAAAAACTGCAAGATATTTTATTATTCATAAGCAGATTCAATGCTCGCTTGCCTCTTTGAGGGGGAAACTTCTAGCAGAGAAGAGATCAATTACAATAAGACTCAATGATCTTTCCCTTACAAACTAAGACTATTTATAGTTAAATGACATCCAAAACCCTAACTACTAGTGGTCCCTTGCATAACAAGAGTTAACCACTTTATTTATTAACTATGGCCCATTTACAACTAATTGTGGTCCCTTTTCTTTAATGCGGGTCAACCACTTACAATTATTAAAGTGGGATTTATTTACTATCTAACTAACTATGACTCTGACTTTGCCCATTGGGCTTATTCCATAAATAAAGGGGTTAGGGTTGGACCCTAACCTATGATGTTGAAAATGTAACTGGCTTTTATCTTCATAAATGTTGTACTCATTTTAATATGTATCCTATGTAACAAACAAGAAAATAAAATAAAATATATTATTAATAAAGTGTGGTTTTGATGCGAATTATTGATGGGCTTTTAGGTAAAATAATTTTCTTCGTGATTCTAGGGTTTGTTAGATCTTAGGATTTATTGTCTTGAGTCAAAGGAGTCAACATCATGTTTATAAGACCCTTTCGAGAAAAAAAATGTTTGTAAAAATAATTAATTTTAGTCTAGAAAGTCATGGAAGCTTTGAAGTACAAGTCAGCGATGGGAACATGAAGTCAGACTAAAGGAGGAAATTTGACCCCTTATGAAGGATATAAGAGGAAGCAGTTTGACCTCATTTGTAAACACTCACTCAACAATTTTTATCTATTAATAAAAGGTTTGATATGAAACTAGGAAACTAGAAGAAAGAGAGTGAAGGTCTAAGAGAAGGAAGGACAAAATATATTGTTTACACGTGTGAAGATCTAAATTTTCTAGAGTTGCAAAAGGAGACCAAAATTGCAAGTCTAAGTTGTAGTAGGATGAAGTGTACAATATTCCAGCTCGAAGGGATAAACCCTACATTGACCTCGTTTAACATGGGAGAGTTATATTTCTCTAGGAAGGTCTAAGGAGGAGGTTGGATTAGGGTTTCTAGAGAAGGTGCAAGGCCAAATTCTAAGGGTCGAAGTTGCAAGACGAGTTCCAGTATTGAAGTTGGTATGCTAAAGTTGTAGTATTGAATTTGGTTGGTGCATAATCAAGGAAGGACTTGAGGAAGGGTTGACTTGGTACTAGGAGAAGGATTG
Source organism: Pinus taeda (assembly GCA_000404065.3). NCBI lineage: Eukaryota > Viridiplantae > Streptophyta > Pinopsida > Pinales > Pinaceae > Pinus > Pinus taeda. The sequence goes on along the minus strand of APFE030032535.1, from coordinate 20,857 downwards.
GTCAAGGATTTAGGTCTGTGTATCTCATTTGAAGTAGATACTAAGAAGAGAAGATTTTTTTGGTTTTCTCCTTGGAGGGGTTTTTCCCTGGCTAAGAGCCTATATGTGTGTCCTCTATTGTTGCATTTTATGTTCTTGTTATTTCTTTGATGAAATATATAACTAATAGAACATAAAAAAAAAGTTAATAAGTTCACAAGAAAATATTAATGTTAAGGAAAACAAGCTATAATAGTTTCCATTTTACATTTTCCAACATGTTATCAGAGTTAAGGTGGAAAAGGAAGGCAATTGGAAGGACACAAGAAGAAATCACTTATCAAGGGGAAGGGAATAGGAAACTATCAATGAAATACTGAAGAGGAAGACTTCAAGAAGGATTGAAGTCTCATTGATAGAAGACCTAGAATATTTTCTACTGAATAAGATCAAGTCTACAACAATCTCACATCAAAGGAAGATTTGGGAGAAATTCTTCAAGAAGAATAGTGATCTCTCTCTAGAAGTAGGTCCATTTGGAAGGCAGCCTTGAAGGAAGTATCAATAATCTTGGAAGTGGTTGTAAGGAAGCATCTTTGAAAGACAACATCAAAGACACTTCAAATATCTTGAAGGCATCAAGAAGATTGGAGACATCATCAAGAAGAATCATGGTCATAAAGTAAGTAACATATTATTACATCATGTTTGAATCTTCAAGTCATATGGTTTCCTTCTAGGAGGAGAGAAATAAGTTCATTAGGGCATCAAACTGTCTAGCATGGAAGAAAATAATTGACTTGATACTCACAGAACAAAAAGTGATGGAATATTTTACTGGGGAAATCATTGAACCTAAGAAATATAATACACAAGAACTAGCAAAATACAAGGGAAGTAAGTGCACAAAGTATCATAGTGGAATCCATCAAAATTCTCTTGTCCCATTCATTGCAAACTTGAAGGCTTCCAAGGCTATGTATGTGTTAATGGGTGTTGGATATCTATTAACCAAGGGGGTCTCCCAGCTATGAAGTCCCAATTAGACCTCACACTATTTGGAATAGGATCCCCATCTGAAGTATCGACCTGATTTCCATATATTCTTATAGATTTTCCTTGGCTTTAAATGTTAGCAAAAGAGAGAAGTGTGTATGTGCCTTTGCAAAAAGCAAGTGTGCCTAGGGAATATTCAGTTGCAGATGTGTCAAGGTTCTTCTATTACAGAGGGAAAAGAAAGTGAGACTCTAAGATAGAAGTAATAGTACCACTCTGGTAGAAACACACACAAGCAATAAATATTCGTCGAGTATCCAATGGAATAGTCCACAAAGATGCGACAAGCATTGCAACCACTACAGCACATTCTCAATATGATAAGCACTAAAATAAATTAAAGAAAAAAAACATGAATCATAAACATTCACATAAGAGTCTTACAAAAATTCATAATTCATTCATGAAGAACGTATTGGCCATTAGGCTTCATATATTAAGTAAAAGTCCCAAGACACATGTATACAATGAACATCACTAGCTCCTATAGTGGAGCATTGGAACCACTACATGCTCCCCAAAAGAACTAGCTTGTCTCTCTGATGCCTTGCGGGAGGAGCCAAGGTGAAAATTCTTTTGCGTGAACAATGAGGGTGTATATATAACAAATGGGGTGATCATTCACCTACGTTATGACTCTTGGACTACCCTCATGATCATTTAAATTCTCATGACTTTTCTACTTCCTACATGACTCTTCACATTATCTCCCACACTTGCGAAATTATAGAGATTGTAGGAGGGCCAAAAAGGTGCAAACCTGAAGCAGAAGCCGAAGACTTGAAGAGAAGGTCAAGAACTGAAAATTTGAGTGTGTTTAACTTGAGTTGAATTTGTGAAGGATAAGCTACAAAGGAGAAGTTGACTTGGTCTTGGAGGGTTCTTGGTCTAGAGTCTAAAGGTCTTGAAATTCGTCATTTGAAGATTATATAAGAAGAGAAGAATTATTGTGGGTTTTCCTCTCTAGGATATGTTTTGGCTCTGGCTAGTAGCCTATATCTTGCGTCCTCTTGTTTCATTGATCTTCATAGTTTTGTAGTTGTTTGGTGATAATAAAATTATAATAATCAAGAGAAGAAGAAGCTAAAATACAAGTACATCAAGTTTAAGTAAAAGAACATCACAAGAAGTTATCAAGTATAGAGAAATCACCCTAATCTAGCTACCCTTGATTTCTCAACATCGTATTAGAGCTAAGGTGACAAGGAAAGGCAGCTTGAAGATCACTCAAATTGAAGAAGGATACTAAGGGCCAAATATAGGAAGAAGAGAATCAATTAGAACTAGTCATCACATCACAAAGACTCTATTATCTTTAAGGAAGACTCTTGGACTAAGAAGAAGAAGACTTCAAGGACCCTTCCTCCACTCAAAGAAAGAATGACTCTCAACACACCTGAAATATTCTTGAAGCCTCCTCATTCTACATTATCAACCAAAGGAATAAATAAAATCAATTCATCACCATCAAAGGGAACAAAGTGATCTCCCTCACATTGAAGAAAGGATCACACCTAAAGCACCTTTGAAGAAAGACATATACCCTTATCTTGAAGAAGTAGAATTTCCATTCTAAATAAGGAATATGATCATCAAGAAAAGCATATAGTGGAATACAACATATTCAAGGAGGCATATTCATTTTACAAGTAATTACTTTATATTTTATGTCTCAATATACAAACCAAATGACTACTTGATACAAGGAGAATAATGATCTTGTTGGGACATCGAACTACCTTGCATGGAAGAAGAGAATAGACTTGATCCTCATAGAAAACGAAGTTATTGAATATGTCAAGGGCTCAATCACCAAACCTCCACAAGAAAAATCTGAATCACTATCAAAGTATATGAAAGGATAAATAAGGTCTTGAAGAATAATAATTTAATTGATCAAGGATTTTATCATTCCCTATGTAGCAAAGTTGAAGACATCAAAAGAAATCTATGACAAGTTAGTGGAATTATTTTGTAAGTGCTGCATGAGAAATAATACATTAACGACTCAACTATACAATATTAAAGTATCAAGGGAAGAAGGGGTAGCTTCATATCTCATGAAGTTATCTCAAATAAGAGATCAACTACAAGAGATAGGAGAAACAATGTCAGATCCAGAGATGACCACTCTTGTACTCAATGCATTACCAGATGAATGTGGCAATTTGTATCAAGAATCTATGGAAAGAAGGAAGCCACTCCATTCAGTGATCTATGGTAATTATGTAATATTGAAGAAACCATATTAAATGCAAATAATCATGTTGGATTAAATTAACAAACATAAGAATATGTAGCTATGACAAGGAGGAAATGGAAATTGGAAAGTTTGAGCCTCGAAAGAAATTTCAAAAGAAAATTGACATGTCTAAAATTCAGTGTTATGGATTTAATAGGAACCTCAAAATGAATTTCCCTAAAATTAAGAGGGGAAATAAGAAATGAAAGGAAATAAGTGAAGCCCATGTGACTAAAGAAGTAGAAGAACTAGAAGAGAAGAAGTCAAAGAAGAAAGAAGTAAAATAACTCTACTATTAAAAGGTCCCTCACATACATTTAGTTTATTTTCAATATATAGAAATTAGAAAGTTATGGTAGGAAGCATTACAAACATGATAGTATGCAATATATCAGTATTGAGATTAAATCATAAAAGCATGAAAGAATATCGGAAGTAGCAGTTTGTATGGTTAAATAAAGTCATCTAGCAATATAGGAAGATAAGAGTTTGTCACACCTCATCATCATTAGAAATAAGCATTTCTAGAATAAGTATCACCAATATCCTCCATTGGAATATTTTTTAAAAATATTCACCTCTACTTAGAAGAATAAAGTGTCACATAGATAGTCTATATTCCACCTAGGGTGAAATCCACAATCTAGAAAGATGAAGGTATGGTGACAAAAAATTGTAACATGTCAAGTAGATTGAAGTATTTTAATCTTCAAGCAAGAAAGTGAAGTTGTTGAAGGAAGTATAGAAAATCACATGAAGGAAGAGTTATGGATATAAATATTATCTTTGATCAAATCCATGTCATCACTTAAGTGCAGATAGAATGGTTAGAATGCTCTATCTCAAGAGCATGATTGAAGAAGATACATGAAGGCATAAATATTCCTTGAACTCTTCTATATGGTGACATTATATCAACATTATGTGACCTCATGAACAAAATGAGGTGGATGGCAACCATTGTTCCTATTGTTGGGCCTCCAAAATGTCATCTACTTTCACTTTCATTTCCATCATTTTACCCTCATTATGTAACTCTATAGCCCCATAACCTTGCATTAAGTAACCATTTTCACAATCACATGGGTTTAGCATTATTATTTTCCAAGTCATTAATTTATGTTAAGAGAATTTGTGATTAAATATTACGAAATTAACATGTTTTCATATATATTTAAAAGTGCTTTGAGTTTTGTGATATTGTAGGTCTGCCTGGAGATTCTAGAAGGGTCCTACTTGGCCACCAAACCACAAATTCGAATTTCAAATTCAAACTCATGAATATTTGTGGAATAATTGTAGAAGATGTGGATAATTAACTATGCACATTCAAAGGAGAAGAATCATGGATGAGAGAATTTTGAGAGGATTTGTATCTTATATTTTTAGGAGATTGGTTGTAACCACAAGAAATAAATGTGGATTTAGGAGAGATTTAGGGATCTATATTTATTGAATAATTATCCTTAATTTTTTTATAAATAGGAGTGGATCCTTCATACAAAGGGTTGTTAGGTGCTAGTTGTTAGTGTTAGAGGTTGCCATAGTTAGTAGCTAGTTGTTAATCGATAGTTTGAGGTTCCAAGTTCCATCCAAGATGTGATTTGTAAAGTGAGGATAGAGAATTCTTGTAATATATTATAACTCATATTACGAAATACATAATGATACTCTGATCTCCAAGATGTGATATTTGTTCAATGTGCTTGATGAGGAATGGAGGGTGCCCCCATGAACCACAGTTTTCACATCTTTGTGTATATTTGTAGCATAGTATAGTTATGTTATTTCATTTATTTTCAAAAAGTGTGTTTTCATTTTATGCAACTGTGTTTTCATTTTATGCAAGTGTGCTTTTCCTTTCAGTAAGTGTGATTTTATTTCAGCAGGTGTGAGTGTGATTTCAATTCAGCAAGTGTGATTTCATTTATGCAAGTGTGGTGTTAATTTCATTTATAAAAGTGTGGTGTGATTTCAATTCTGTAAGTGTGATTTCAATTCTGTAAGTGTGATTTCAATTTCAAGCAAGTGTGATTTCCTTCATGCAAGTGTGATTTCCTTTATGCAAGTGTGATTTCAATTTCTTTATGTTTGGTTTGATTTGGATTATATTGATTTAACTAAATTTGTAATTAGTTTCAATTGCATTAGAACTAATGTATTCTGGTAAATAACCACCTAGTACATATAGTGCAGGTATACCTCATCAGCCTATGAACCCTGGTTTGACAATTAATAATAGGGATTTAACTCATAATAAAATCACCCAACACCTATGATGAAGGAACTATATAATCAGATCCAGAGAAAGTATTATATGATGAAGATGGAAGAAGAGTTCGTAAATATGTATCTATAGTCACTTTAGATAAGATAAGTTATGAACATCTGATAACAATTAGAAGGATTAGCTATGACATCTCCATGGAGAAGTTATGAAGACCCTAATAAGTATGATGAAGAAGGAGAACCTTTAGAAAATGTCTTGGAGATGGGTCTGAATAGTATGCATGATGTTGATGTTGTAGAATTTGATATTATGATGAAAGGCCATCATGAAGAGGAAATTATATTTTTGAAGTTCACTTTTTTTATTTTTGAAAGTAATCATATGGTAGGATTGGAACAAGGCTATAGGAAGAGGGTTGTATAAATTCACCTAAAATAAGTACACATAGACTTGGATGGTAAACTCTGGAAGCAACATGATTTGGAAAGAGGTAGAAATATGAAGGATAGCTAGATGATGACAAAGAGAGTCACTTCTCGATGAAGAGAAGGATGACATGACTATTGGTTCAACACTATGTTTCATTGAATGGAAGTGATGTAAAATATGGTCAAATCCCTATGAAGAAGTTATGAGTAATATGGATCCATGATGAAGAAGTTGAATTTCATCCATGAAATGATAATGTAGAAAGGAGGATCCCTACAAGCAGTTGATAGTATCGTGATATCCACCAAAGAGCATATAGAATTTGGTGGAAACAAATCCCTAGTTAAGGGGGAGCTTGGGTATATTCCTTTTGTAGGAATGAGTAGATCCTCCCTATTTTAGAGGGATATATAGATACATCATTCTTGTCTTCACATTTTGAAGACATAATGGAGGATTGGGTAAGCATCTGGATTCTGATACTCTTTGAGGATGAGGTAGGGCATCCAATAGGCAAGAGTAGTCAAAGAGGAGATTCTGTGATGATGTATAAATCCAAGATAGGAATGGTCCTAAAAGGACATACCTTGTCAACATATATATGGGGTATATGCCTTGAGAGACAATGATGAAGGTGTCTATAAATCATTTGTCTCCCTAGCATTGTGTTCTAATCTAGTGGAGAGATAGAGTTGCTAGTCAAGACCTTGCTACATGACAATGTTGTTTGATATGATGATATGTACTGATATAAGTTGAAGATGTAGCTTATCAAATATCTTATCAGATAGCTTACCAATCTTACTCTTCTTATGAGAATTATTCAGTACAGGAATTTCCATATACCATGTATGTTTTATGAATACCTCCCTAGTTAAGCGGGAGTGTTGAAATATGTAACTAGGTTCGGTCTGCATAATTTCTTATGTAATCTTGATTTTATGTATTTGATATAAAGAGAAAAGAAAAATTATTATTATTTGTATAGCAGGGGTTTCATGCTCTAGGTCAAATTCTTTTAGGTCAAGCACCCATTGCGTGCTTCTAGGATTTTTCATAATGTCAAATAAGTCAAAAGAGTCATTTTCATGTGTAAAATACCCTATTGGGCATTTTGTATCATGTAAGAAGAATTTATAATGAGTCAAAAGAGTCAAATGTCTCCCTCTAAGACCAAGTTGGCATACAAGAAGACTAGTAGGCCTAGAAGAGATTATTCAACCTCATTAGGGTTGTTCGAGCTCCATGAAAGGTATATATAAATGCGACATCGACCTCATTTTAACAAGAAACCCAAGAGGACATCTAAGAATTTTGATAAAGGATAAGAAAGAGACATCAAAGGTGAGAAAAGAAGAGGAGAATAAAAGGAAGATAAAATGAAGTTCTCAAGTTTTTTTTGGGCCACATAAATGCACATGTGTGAAGATATTAGGGCATCTATTGCAACTACAATACCAAAGTTCTAGTTCTCTAAAGGAGTCAAATTTTGGTGACAAAAGGATAAAGTTTTCAAACCACAATGCCTAGAAGAAGAGGAAAGCTAAACTGAGCAAGGAAACCTGGTTTTTTACCTACATTTCCCACACATGAAAAATTGGAAATATTGAAAGAGGGCCAAAAAAGTGCAGACCTAAAGCAGAAGTCAAAAATATGAAGAGAAAGTCAAGATTTGAAAATTTGGGTGTGTTTGACTTTGGTTGAATTTGTGAAGAATAAGATAATCAAAGAAGAAGTTGACTTGGCTTGGAGGGTTCTTGGTATAGATTCTAAAGGTCTTGTAATTCATCATTTGAATGTTTTATAAGGAGATAATAATTCTTGTGGGTTTTCCTCTCTAGGAGAGGTTTCGGCCCTGGCTAGCAGCCTATATCTTATGTCCTCTTGTTTCATTGATCTTCATATTTTGGTGTATTTTTTATGATAATAACATTATAATAATAAAGAGAAGAAGAAGCTAAATACAAGCACATCAAGGTTAAGTAATAGAACATCACAAGAAGTTATCAAGTATAAAGAAATTGTTGAAGGAAATGTAACTAGGTTTGGTCTTCATAAATGTACTTTTCTTATTTGTACTTATTCAAGAAAAGAAATATTACGTTTATAATATATGTCAATGAGTTTCTTTCTCATTGAAATCGGTCTAGCACTAGTTAAAGTGCTATAGGTGAGTCAAATAGTCAAAAGGAAAGGTTGAAGACCGTAAGGGCATGTTACACCTTGTATAAATATGTATTAAATTCAAAGAGAAAACCTCCAAGTAAATTCAAGTCTCCTCCTATGCTAAGGCACCATCAAGAAGCTCCTTCAAGCATACTACACCATAAAAAAGAAGCAATCTGAATTATAAAATGAAAGTTGGCCTACAAATAGTAAGTTGGCCTTCAAGTCAGCCTAAAGGAGGGATATACCTCTATATATAGAGGTTTTCCACTCCCTCAAAGTATAATGTACTCCTCTCTGAAATATGCAAAAGTGAAAGGCTAGGAAAAGCAAAGAAAAAGGATCTCCAAGGGTAATGAGGAAGAAAGGGTATACAACTGAAGATAAGGAGACAATTTCTAGGGCATCAATAGCCACACATGTGAGGATAAGGAAGGTTGCATGAGGTCATAACAGAAGCACCATATCAGCACCACCACTTACCTTGTTTGGTCTAGAAATATATGTCTAAAAGGCCTCCCACTCAAGCTAAGGACCAAAGAATAAAATTGAGGATAAGAGGGTTGTTCTAAGGCCCATTACAATCACATGTGCAAGAAAAGGAGGTTTCCACTGTTGTCATAACAGCCCTTCCATCACAGTCATAAAATTTCATTGGTTGGCTAAGAGAGTGAAGGGATCATCATAAGGGAAGGGCCTCATCAAATTCATGTCTTCTATAGCAAGCAAAATAATACTTACCATCAATTGAAATAAGAACAAAGTGTTGGAAGAAGTGTCGGGAAACGAAGTGTTGTAAGAAGTGTCGAGAAAAAAAGTGCCGGAAGAAGTGTTAGGAAACAAGGTGCAGAAAGAGCGAAGAACTTGACTTGTGCTTGGAGGATACTCTTGTAAGGGGTCTTTGTTTTGGCATTAATCAATAGAAGCTTCAATAAGATAAATTCACGAAAGGGTTTTCCTCTCAAGAGAAGAGAGGTTTTGGCCTTCGCAAAAATCCAACATCTTGTGTTCTTGTTCTTATGTTTTGGTAGCAGTTTGATGAAGTACACACATAAGCACTAATAAGAATAAGATGAAGAATAAGCTAATAAGGAAAAGTAAAAATACTCCACAAATTGTTATCAAGTAACGAAGAATCAAACTACACTACTTTGCCTTAAATTCTTCAACATGGTATCAGAGCTAAGGTGACACATTAGGGAAAGGGAAACTCAAGAACACTCATCAAGGAAATTAAGCTACAAGGTTGAATCATCAAGCCAAATCTACTCAAGTAGAATTAAGGCCTATCACCTATCATTGACCAAGGAAGACGACATAGCAAGAAGAAGAGCCTTACATAAAGGCACCTACAAAGAAGAGCAGATTGAAGCAGGACCTACATCAAGCTATAAGTCATCAAGCAAGTCCACTTGGAGAAGGAAACTTAAAGAAAATCAAGATCCAAGGCAAGCCATTAAGTCTTCAAGGAGGAACAAAATCCATTAATCTCAAAAATATATCAAGTATATGTCCCCTTCTAAATATACATCAATGTTTTTTTGCAAGGAAAGTAACAAATTGGTAGGTACCAATAACTTTCTTGCATGGAAGAAGAGGACTGGTCTGCTTCTAAAGGAGAATGAACTTCTAGAACATATCAAAGGGAATATCACTATCCCTGCTAAGGAAAAAAAACAAACCTTAGTTAAGTACAATAAGGATGAGACAAGAGCTCAAAGGATTATAATAGAATCAATCAAAGACTCTCTCATTCCTTATGTCTCCAAATTTGAAACATCAAAATAAATTTATGATAAGCTAGTAGAGTTATTTGGTATCCACAACTGGAGAAGTAATATCTCTAAGGAATGAATTGTATAAGATGAAGATAACAAAGGAAGGAATAACTCCCTACTTCATGAAAATCTCTAAAATGAGAGATAAACTTCAAGAACTTGGGGAAGTCATGTCTGAAAGAGAGATGACAACTGTAGTACTCAATGCTCTACCTAAGGCTTGGGGCAACTTCACATCAAGCGTATATGCCAAGAAGGAATAAACCACACTCAGTGAAATGTGGTCTCTATGCAGGAGAGAGGAAACCAAACTTAAAGCAAAGGAAGATGTGGGATCAAAGGAGCAGTCATTTGCTAACATGGCCAAGAGAAAGGCAAATTTTTTCCACGAAGAACAAATAACAAAGACATGTCCAAAATCCAATGTTTTGGGTGCCAAGAATATGGACACTACAAAAGGAATTGTCCTAAGCTTAAGTAGGACAACAAAAACAAAATAAAGAGGGAAGAAGCTCACATGACTCAAGAGGTGAAATAAGAATAAAAGAATCAAAAGAAGGAAGATCCTTCGGATCTCTACTATGACTAGGTCAAACTCTTTAATTCAAGTATTCTTTCAAGGTTTTTAGTAGGATAGGAGAATGTAGGAATAAAATGAAATTGCATGACTAGAAACATCTTCTACAATCTAGAAGCATGAAGTACATAGAGTTCTAGATACTCATGAAGATGTAGCATTTATAATCAAAATAAAAATGCATGGGTAGAAATATCTTCTAGAATATAGGAGCATGGTAGATATAGCTCAAGATATTCATATAGAACGATCATACCTAGTATAGGATCTCATCCATCATAAAAGAATATTGATCGTGATTAAGAATCTTGGAAGACCTCCATCTTCAAAAGAAAAGAAACATTTGCAAGGCAAGGGTCTTTAAGATCTTATAATGGAATCTTCAAAAGAAGGTTCATGAAACAAAGCAGATGTCTCATCGGGAATCCCATTCATGGGATTCAATAAAAGGATGATATGCAGGCAAGCTAAGATGAAGCAAGAAGGGCCACACCAAGGACAACCAAATGAAGCTAAGATGATCAAAGGAGAATCAATATGAGGTATGTATGCATCAAAGTTTAGTCATGTTGTCATTTGTATATTATTGAGTCATGGGAATAGTTCTATAACATGATCAAGTATGGAAGAATATCTTTCACCAAGGACATTCTCTAAGGCATGTACTACATCGCAATGAATGTCAACAAAATAATATGCTCACATAAGGAGTATAATATTGTTGACTACAAAGAAACAAGAAATGATAACTAGTCCAGGAAGCAAGCAATGAATAAATTCTCTCACAAGAAGCATAAGATGGTTGACCCATATATCTAATAAGGAACAAATGAAGAAAGAGATCAATCATGTAAAAAACACCATGATCATCAAGCACCACTATCTGACAAGATACTTTTAAGATATCTGACAAAGGAAGGAATGGCTCTTGACACCGATGAAGGACTTGGAGATATAAAAATACAGATAATTGACTCTACTCTACGAAGATGTCGTCATGAAGAAGCCATATAGCAAAATAAAAATAAATTTTGAATCAATATCAGGATGAAATCATGATGGGCTACTAGGTCGAAGCATGTAAACAAGCAAGTACAATGAAGCATCCATGACAAGAGTATTCTGAAGCATGGACAAGATGACAAAAGAGTAGCCAGATGACACAAAAATCTAATGTATGACATGAAAGCCAATTTCCATGAAAGAAGAAATGACATGAAAAACCAAGAAGGAAAGTGATTGATGGATGGTTCCCTACCTAGAAGAAGTTCGAACAAAGACTTCAGGACATCAAGAAAGGAATGAGATCAAGTAGCTAAAGGACCCACAAAGAAGAAGTTGTTTATGAATGAAAGAGTCCCTAGTTAAGAGGGAGCTATGATAATCCATTGATCAAAAGGGAGTTTTGGATCACCCCTAATTACAAAGGAGTGACAATTGTGTTTTTCCATTTCATGGGTCATGCACTAGACTAGGACTAACAGCAGTAAGTCTAGATGAAGGCCATGAATGGAAATGTAGATAGAAGATAGGCACAAAATTCGTGTCTTCTCTTGGGAAGAAATAATGGAAGGATTAGGTAATCATCTAGCATTTAACACTCTTTGAGGATGTGTAGGGAATCCAAGGCAAGAGTAGGTATGAGGACCGATATTCTTTGAGGGATGGGAACCCAAGATAAGGATAGTCCTAGAAGGTCATACTTAGTGAACACCCGGGTGGGTATGTACCTTGAGAGACAATGATGAAGGTGTCTATAAATCATTGGTATCGTCGGCATTGTAGCTCATGATCTCATGAAGAGATGGAGTTGTTAGTCAAGGCCCTGCAGTATGACAATGTTGATGGATATGATGCTATAACAGATGAATTACAAATCTGGTTTCTCTTATGTGAAATCTTCAAATATTGATAATAGCCAAACACCTTGTAATGTTGTATGAATACCTCCCTAGTTAAGAGGTAGTGTTGAAGGAAATGTAACTAGGTTAGGGCTTCATAAATGTACTTTTGTTATTTGTACTTATCCAAGAAAAAAAATATTATTTTTATAATATATGTCAATGAGTTTCTTGCTCATTGAAATAGGTCTAGCACTAGTTAAAGTGTTATAGGTGAGTCAAATAGTGAAAATGAAAGGTTGAAGACCTTAAGGGAATGTTACACCTTGTATATATATGTATTGAAGTCAAAGAGCACATCCAAGAAAATTCAAGTCTCCTCCTATGTAAGGCACCATCAAGAATCTCCTTCAAGCATGCTACACCATCAAAAATAAGCAATATGAATTATTAAAGGCAAGTCAGCCTACAAATAGTAAGTCAACCTTTAAGTTGACCTAAAGGAGGGATAGACCTCTATATATAGATGTTTTCCACTCCCTCAAAATATAACGTACTCTCTAAAATCTGCGAAGGTGAAAGGCTAGGAAAAGCAAAGAAAAACGCTCTCCAAGGGCAACGAGGAAGAAAGGGTATACAACCGAAGATAAGGAGACAATTTCTAGGGCACCAACAGCCACACATGCGAGGATAAGGAAGGATGCATGCGATCATAATATCAACACCACCACCTACCTTGTTTGGTCTATAAATATAGGTCTAAAAGACCTCCCACTCAAGAGAAGTACCAAGGAAGAAAAGTGAGGATAAGAGGGTTTTTCTAAGGCCCATTACAGTCACACATGTGTGAAAAGGAGGTTGCCACTACTGTCATAATATCCCTCCCATCACAGTCATAAAATTTCATTGGTTGGCTAAGGGAGTGAAGGGATCATCATAATGGAAGGGCCTCATAAAATGTGTGTCTGCTAGATCAAGCATAACAATACTTACCATCAATTGAAAGAAGAACAAAGTGTCAGAAGAAGTGTTGGGAAACGAAGTGTTGTAAGAAGTGTCGGGAATGAAGTGCTAGAAGAAGTGTCGAGAAATAAGGTGCAGAAAGAGGTAAGGAAATGACTTGTGCTTGGAGGATACTCTTGTCAAGGATCTAGGGTTTGGCATCAATCAATAGAAGCTTCAATAAGGGAAATTCACGAAATGGTTTTCCTCTCAAGAGAAGAGAGGTTTTGGCCCTGGCAGAAGGCCAACATCTTGTGTTCTTGTTATTTTGTTTTGGTAGTAGTTTGATGAAGTACACACATAAGAACTAATAAGAAGAAGAATAAGAATAATCTAATAAGGAAAATTAAAAATACTCCACAAATTTTTATCTAGTAATGAAGAATCACACTACACTACTATGCCTTAGATTCTTCAATAGGAATCACCCTAATCTAGTTTCCCTTTATTTATCAACATGAAGAATTGGTAGCTAATACTCTTATGAAGACAAGTTTTAAGGCTTATGATGATGACTTTCCAAATAGAAATGACTTCTAGAGATCCTATAATCTTGGGAAGGAGTAAAGGAGCCTCCTTGTATAGGAGCAAGGTTATATTCTCAAGATTAAAGGAGAATAGTGATGTCCTATCTCATTGAGAGGGAGTGATGTTGGACATCACATGTACCTTATCATATTTAGGTGATGAAGATATAATGGTGGAGGATTGGATAAGAATATATGGTTTCCTTGAGGATATATCGTCCAAGAAAGGAAAGGAACCGACACTCTTTGAGGATGTGACATGTATCCAAGAGAAGAGTGGTTGAAGTGGACCAATATTCTTTGAGGACTCAGGATTGGAGATGTAAGATATGAATAGTCCCAAAATGACATGCCTTGTAGACATACGGATGGGGTATGTACCTTAAATAGGTGATGTGGTATCACACGTAAAGCCTCCTAGCATAATTCTCTTGATTAAAGTAGAGCTTGTCCAGTTAGGCATCAAGGACAGTGTTGGCCATGATGATGATGCTTACAGTATGGCTTATCAATCCAACTCTTCTTGTGAGAACTCTCTAGTTTGAAATATGATGTTATACTAGTTGTATCATTATGAATACCTCCCTAGTTAAGAGGGAGTGTTGAAAATGTAACTATT
>APFE030032525.1:20318-54872 GCA_000404065.3 Pinus taeda | reverse complement strand
ATTTTGTGAATGATTACCCTTAGAAATGATCAATGTCACCATTTCTTCTTCTCCCATTAAAAAAGAGGGGGATAGATTCCTCCTTTGGTTTTCAATGAATAATTCCATGTACTTCTTCTTAACGGTCTCACCATACCATTCGCCTGCCAAAGCCAAAAGTTCGATGATATCAAGATACTCACATGCACCAGCTAAGTGGCCCAAAGTGTCAATATCCATTTTCCTAAAAAGTTGGAGAATCTAATCCCAACCACTTGTTAGGCATCGAAACCGTCCCTCCAAGTGTCCTATTTTAGTTTCAGTTAACTCCAATTTAAGTTGATTTTAACTCGAGTCATTTATTATTGATGTTTTCAATGTAATCTTATTTGAGCGATTTGTAATACATAGAAGAGCAACTACTCTACTACATATTTTGTTCTCTTCAATTTTTCTCATGGTATCAGAGCTTAGCCTGTGTACGACTCCTTGAGAGCAACAGAGAAAGACAAGTTTACATAAGACTCAGAAAGAGAGCAACAATGTGAGTGAAGAGAAAGCGTAAACTTCTATGAGAGAGCAACATAAGTTTAGCGTAAGCCTCTTTGAGAGAGAAGCAAAAGTTTGAAGGAGTCTGCCAAGTAGTAGAGAGAGAGTGAGTTCTAAAGAAGAAAGGCCGATATTTTTTTAAAATCGAAATGTGTTCACAGTAACACATTATAAATGTTAATCCAGTGCGTATTAGCTTAGTCTAGCAATTCAGCAAATGCGTTAGCGTTACTAACACTCAACACAACAGTCAGAAAATGCGTTAGTGTCATTTTACTCGCATCGTTTCCCCTCTAACGCGATCTCTGTTCATTACAGAGAGTGTTAGCCGTAATATTCACTGGCTGCACTATCTCACACGGAAAGGAAATAGGTATAGCAGTCGAAGTTCAAATAAATTCAAATGACCCTCCTCTAATCTTTTAATAAAGTCAGCACATATTAGTTCAAAGTATTAATCTCTTATCTCATCGTCTTTTTTGAAGGCTCATGAGTGTGAAATTGTGAGGTTTTTTTAAAAGAGGTTTTATTTAAGGATTTAGTATGTTCTTAAAAAAAATGGAAAGTTTTTTTATCTGAGGGTTTTAATGTTATGTAAAAATTATAAAAGGAGTGTTGTCAACCAAAGTATGTAAAAAGGAATTATGGTCTATATTTGAAAAGTTTTTTTAATTGAGAGGAAGGGTTTTATTTGTTTTTTTTTTTTTTTTTTTTTTAAGATATTTGTGATTTTTTTTTAAAGAATTTTAATGTTATGTAAAAATTATAAAAGGGGTGTTGTCAACCAAATGATGTAAATGGAATTATGGTTTATATTTGAAAAGTTTTTGTAATTGAGAGGATTATTTGTTTTTTTTTTTTTCAAAAGATATTTGTGTTTTTTTTATAAAGAAGGTTTAGTGAAGAGGCATAGTTGCTATATTACAAGTTTGATTTTTTTGTTGAGTCATATTTTGTTAGCGATCAAATGAGAAAAACCAAGACGTTAAGAAAGTCAAAACGACAACAGGAGATGTTTGAGATCTTTTTAGATCTGGAAGTGAAGAGGCAAAAGGATGTCTTTGCATTGAAATGCATAAAAGAATCTGTCAATGACAACATTCTTCCCTTGATTTCGGAAGCCAAGACAGCCAAGTAGGCCTAGGATACCCTTGAGAGGTGTTTTGGTCTAAGGGGGAGTATTGAAGTTGAAGATGAAGGTGGATCTATAGCAACAGATCTACATCCATATGAATGGATTGTTGAAATCCACTGTGTTCAGTCACATGTGGATGATGTCTATGAAGAAGTCGTAGAAGCAAGAGAGAAGGAGAATGTAGATGCTCATGAACCCCACTGTCCAGAGCCACAAGTGGACAAAAATTTGGAGATTCCAACAACAAAGCTTGCTGATGAAAGTTTGAAGAATCCAACAACAGATCTTGATGATGAAATTTTGGTGAATTGGGCAACAAAACTTGCCGATGACAATGAAACTGCCATTGGCGCAGTCCATACTATGGTGAATCAAGCAATTAATATCGCTAAAGTAAAATTTGATGAAGATAATTTGGCTAATGATGAATGGTTGCAGGTGATGCAATAGAAACATCATATTGACATGATGTTATTTGGTGGGATAGTTGAAGACAACCTGTTTGTAGTAGCACAGGTTAGTACAGAAATAGAGGAAGAGGCAAAGAAAGAAACCTGAAAGAGAAAACAGAGACAGATGCAAAAGCAGTAGTTGAGAAATAAGTGCAATAGGAAAAATCTCTCATTGCAGAGCAGAATGAACAGAACCAATGTGGTTCTCCAAATATTTTTAATTCTAATGTTGATTTCCAGTGTGTAGGTACACGGGATGACTATGAAGAAGGGTTAAATTTTCTTGAAGCGTGGCTTGCAATACCATGTCTAGATGAAGTCTGCATAGACGCTGCAAAAATGATCCTTGAAGAGAGCTTGGATAATGAAAAAATTAATGAAATTTTCACGTATTGGAGTCCTGGAAAAATATTATTTTTTATAATCTTATGTTGCAACAGATTGATGATGAAAGGAACATTATAGAAGATAATATGTGAGTAGCCCACATACAACTCTATTTTTGAAGAAGTTTAGGATCTTCTTAGACAACCTGGAAAAATGGAAGACTTGCACCAGCAAATGAAGAAACTGAGATTTGAAAGGTACAACAAGAAGAAAAAGCTAAAACAATTTAGAGGTTATAGGATCTAGAAAAAAGAAGAAGAAAAATTGCTCCACCTCCTTTATTTGGCCATCTTAGCTACACAATCTCACAATCTTATTACCATTTATAGCAGCTTCGCTGCTATCCTTGGCATCACTGCTACTAACTTTGGCATTATCCAATTCAGCTTTTCCTTCTGAAAAAAACCTTTGGCATTATCCATAGGTACCTCGGCGATGGTGAGTACGCATGTGGATACGATAAATACAATGTTTTTCGGAGATTACATTGAGATCACTAAATCCGAGCAGTGCGATTAATGGTAGTTTAACCCTACCAGAGAAATGAAACGTATCTAAAACACATTGCATTGATTTATTTTATTATCGTGCAATGTACTTTTTATGCAAGGTATAATGTTTTTTAATTTGGTCCATTTTTTATTTTATTTTTAAAGTCTAATTTTGAAATTAAAGTTTTGAAAATATTAAATTGAATATTTTTAAAATTTTAAAATAATTTTTATTTTTTCTGAAATGTAAATTGCGTTTGATTTATTATTTGATATTCGGACATTGTTATAATAATTTAGGTTTTTTTTATAATCTTTTAAAATAATTATTATTAAAGTTTTAAATATGTTTATAATTATTAAAGTTTTAAATATGTTTATAATTGAATATGATGAAGAGGTGTAATTTCATAAATATTTGACATATAGAATATTATATTTTCCACAGGGATGTAAATTTGGATTTTTTACTTCAAATTTTGATATTTTACTTCAACCTCATGAGAGAGTAAGTTTCTCTAAAGGGTGATATGCTTTATTTTGCTTGGTGGTTGTTGGTTAGCAGCAAATACCTTGTTGGTTTATTGGGATGGTTTTTTTTCTTGTGTATGTCTTCAATCTCGAACGATGGGGGTCGCTAGAAGAGGTGTTCTTGTGGGTCTCCTTACTCAACCTCAACACACAAAGTCATTGGTGTGGTTTCTTATAGTTAAAGGGCTCAACATAATTTCGAGATTCAATGTTCATCGTTGAAGATTTGGGTGTTTCCTGATCTAATTTATTGGTTCAACTTCTATTATTATCCACGATGTGGAGTTGAAAATGGTTGTAGCATCTTGGGCTTAGCCTTGGGCTCATAGTCAGCCCTAACGACCGTTGCCCCCAAACCCTTGGCAACAACGCATTCATTATTGGGGCATACTACTCCAGATAAACAATGACCAAGATAGAGTTTCCACCCACAACCCTTAGAAACCCTACAGATTGGAAAAGAGAGGACCAAATCAAAGTAAAACCCAAAGAACCTCAAAATGCTATAGAGGTATGTGACAACATCCAAGTGAAAATAATTGATGAGGGATGGTCGATAAAAGACAATTGGTAGGGTTCAACAACAATCAAGATTCAACAACATTCCATTCACAATTCACTCCCATTGATCTTGGAACATTGTAGGTCTACAACCACAAAATAAAAGTAAAATAGAAGAAGGGTTTCGTAAAACCAAAGGAATTATATATACAATAATAATATATAATATAAATATATATATATATATATATATATATATATAATAATATAATATATATTATTATTAATTACCCAATGTTTATTAACCCACTAGACCATAATTATGTTGATGTGAAAGCGAGTTGATTTTTGTTGCCTTTCACTCCTAAAGTGACTATATTTATGATGACCATTATCATTTCAAGTGACTATATTTATCATTACCATTATCATTCCAAGTGTTGCATCGATTGCATGCCTAAGGCTCTTCGTCTTACCATTGTGTAGCGACAAATGTGTCAGCAAAGGAACATCAATCCTTAAAGCCATGCTTCCTAAAAATCTAATACATATCAATCTATGGCTTGGAAAAACGTTTCCACCCAAATAAGAGAGGAATCCCATAAACTATGCTACAATGTTGTATCTTCTCCACTGAATGTAAGTATTCCACTATCAATTTCCCAAAGGAATTGTCCCAACTACATGGGAAGTGAAGCCCAAACATAACAAAAAACCTAGAGAATAAGGTGTCTTATCCCATATCGTTAGAGCATAGAGTTTCTTTTCATAAGGATAAAGAGTGGTAAATGTTGTTTTCATGTTTGTTGCATGGGGTGGGTTGTCCATGCCACCCTCCTCTTAAGCGTGATGAGAGGCAGCAGGATGGAGAGCTCCCTTCCACCTCTGCACTATCTTTATATGTCTCACTGCTTCCTAGACAAGCCTTAAGCAATACTTAACCAATTTTCTTCTTTCCCAAGTCCCTATTTCCTTGTGTTGTTTCCTTGGGAATTAGACCCTATTAATTAGGGAAATTCCTCATCTGTAATTGTGCAATACATCATAGGCCTTCCTTTGATTGCATGCACCACCTATATGATTTGGATGAATATATAACTCATAGTACATTTCCATTGAGCTCCAATATGAACTCGTTAACTCGTAAATCACACATGCATGAGTTATTTATGGCTAAATTATCAATTAACTGGTTTAACACAGAAGTTGCACCCCACTGCTAGACCTCCTATTAGTTCTTCTAATAGTTGGAACTAGTTTAACTCACTTTAACTCACTTTAACTCAGTTAAACTGAATTAATTAATTACAAATCAAAATAAACTCAGCAAATACCTAAGTGAACCCACAAGCTACCTATAAATGGTAGCTTCTACCACTTCACTTGAAGTAGCATCTTCCTTCCTCCAATTCCCTATTAGAGGACTCTCCATGGGTTTGTTGCTCTCCACGTGGAATTTCTTCTGTATCTTGTTGGCATACTTTCCCTGAGAGACAAATAGTTCCTCATCTCCTTTCCATACTTCCAAACCAAGGAAATAATGCATGAGCCCTAGGTCTTTCATCTCGAATTCTCTTTCAAGATCCTATTTGAAAGATTTGACCATATTATCATTAGCTATTACAATTAAATCATCGACATATAATTCTATAATTGATAATTTACCTTCAACCACAATATGATAAATGTTAGCATATGCTTCACTTTTGGTGAAGCCCAACCTAGTGAAATAGTTGTCGATCCTAGTGTACCAAGAACAGAGTGCTTATTTGAATCCATACAGCTCTCACTTAAGAATTTAGACATGTGGCTCTTTGTCAAAGGTCTTAAACTATTTTAGCTACTCTATGTACACCTCTTCCTTAATCACTCTGTTGAGGAAGGTTGCCTTCACATCCATCTGATGTATCTTCCATCCCATCTATGCTGAAAGTGTTAGAATTTGTCTGATTGAAGAGTACCTTGCAACTAGAGAAAAGGTCTCCTTGTAATCAATTACCTCCAGCTGAGAGAACCTCTTGGATGCAAAATTGGCCTTATGTTTCTTCACACTCCCTTCTGTTACTTTCTTCACCTTGTAGATCCACCTCGAACTTACCACTAGCTTGTTCTCTAGTCTTGGGACAACTTCCAAAACACTTTTAAAATTGTGGAATCATATTCCTCTACCATGGCATCAACCCATAATGGCTTCTGCAATGCTTCCTCGAATGAGGATGGTTTTGTCTCAACTAGCTCAATCATCAGCGCCATGTACCCAGTGTACTGATCTGGAGACTTCATATGCTTGCACTATGATGTGGGTGCTCCCACATTTTCTCTAGCATCATGCAATAATATTTCATCTTCCATGGTGCAGTACTTTCCATTTTTGGATGTCTCTGCATTAGTGTGTGCTTCCACTCTCTCCTCCTCTATTTGTGGCTTCTTCAAAACATCCAGAGGTTCTTCCTTTAGAGCTAAAAGTTCTTCATCTGCTTGTAACAGAAGATCCCTCTCAAGGGAACATTGCATGACCTTATCTTCATCTAACTTCAAATCTCTACGGAAAATTATCATCGTGTGAGATGGCAGGTATACCTGATAGTTGTGAGGTGTATTAGTGTACCCCACAAATATTCACAACTCAGCTATCGACTCTAGATTTTTCCTTGCATCCTTGGAAACATGACAGTAAACTGATGAACCAAAGATCCTGGAGTGTGCTACATCTAGTTTCTTACCTAAAAAATATTCTTCTGGTGTACTCATCTTGAGAATCTGATGACTCCTATTCTTCATATATATTGTTGTGTTGCATGATCCAGCCCACAAGTGCAACGGTAGGCCCTGATTATGCAACATCACTTGTGCAACTCCCACAATACTTCTATTCTTCCTTTCAACAACCCCATTCTGGTGTGGTTTGTAGGGTGCTATAAAATCATGTCAAATGCCTTTTGATGAAAAAAATTTCTTGAACTCATCCGAAACACATTCTCCCCTATTATCGCTCATGAGAGCCTTCACTTCTTTCTCAAAAAGTGCTTTAAATTCACAAAATTTTGAGAATTAATGGTCTTTATTTTGCATGGCGAATATCCATCACTTACGTGAGAATTCATATACAAATATCACATTCTATTTGTGCTTGGCTGTTGAGGCTAGTGAGAATGGTTCACACACATATGAGTGAACTCTTTCAAGGATCACTTGTGCTCAAATGTCCTTTTCATGAAAGGTGGCTTTGGTGTATTGAATCCCCAATGTACATCCTTTGCATGTATCTCACTGATCTAGTGGACCCTTAGGAAGTCCTGTAGAAATATGTTGCATGATCTTCAAAGCTCCATGGTGAAAAACGACCAAGTCTTCTATGTCGTAATTCACCATGTCTCAGCTCTACACATTCTCTACTTTCGTGCTCAAAGAAACAAAATCTTCTACATTTAATTTATAGAGGTTATTCACTTGAACCCCAATCTGCTTCACTTGTCCCATGGCTATGTGACGAAGGAAAGCCTTTCCTTTTCTAAATATCACATTGTAGCCATGGTCTTTCAACATTGAAACTAAAACTAAATTCTTCTTCAGAATCGTAACATACATGCCATCTTTTAATGTGAGAGGATAAATAAAATCTCTCTAAAAATTAACTGTACTGATACCAGTTGCACTATACCTTCCATTATCTCCCATCTCGTTGTGCATCTGGAGGTCCTTTTCCTCCAAGTCACTAAAAAATTCTTTGTTTCCCGTCATATGAAATGAGGCTCCACTATCCACATACCACACACTACCCATCACCGATGTCACCATGCCTGCAATGAGGGTGAAATCCAACTCGAATTGTGAAGCTGGAGCTTCACCTTCTGCTCCTCCTTAGTTCTTCTTGTACGAACACCTCGTGGAACAGTGTCCCAGCTCATGACAGTGAAAAAATTTAATCTTTTACATGTCCTTTTTTCCTTCGTGACCAGAATCTCCTTTGGATTGGGATTTCTTCCCTTTCCCTTTCTTTGCCTTTCTAGCCAATGCACAGTTCTCCTTGACATCATGCTTGGATGAGGTTCCATATCTGGTGTTCCACCTTATCTCTTCTTGCACCAAGTCAGACCACAACCACTTCCAATTTAGTAGCTTCTCCCTCCCATTTACCGAATCCTAGTAGTTATGCCTTGGGAAGGCCTTGAAATGCTAGGTTTACCATATCATATTCAGCAATTGTAATGCCAACACTCCCAAGTTCATGTCGACATTGGGTGACCCTGTTAAGACATTTTGGTGTTGTGTCACCCTTCTCCATCTTGATTTTCTGAAGTTTGTCCTTCAGTTCCAACTTCCTATGGTCACTACTATTCTGAAACAAGTTTATCAAGGTTTTCGACATTGTATATGGGGTATCCTTTCCATGGAAATTCGAGGAAATATGATCTTGAACTCCTTCTATTATGATGCTCCTCATCTTTGCCACAAATTTCTTCCACTCTACCAGATATTGAGCATCGGTTGTTGCAGGCTTAGGAATATCATTGTCTATGAATTACCTCAACCTGCTATCTTCCAAAACTGCCTTCATCCCGTCCTTCCAAGAAATATAATTCAAGCTACCCTCAATGACATACTCAAGTCTTAATCCATAGAACAACATCATGATGACTATCGAGAATGATCCTACATATTCTATTTACCTTCGAAGACAAACTTGAAATATTATCTTGTATTATGATTCCTATTATGATTCCATGCAGAAATTCCTTATAGATTCAAGCTGCTAATTGTAATTTACTATAACAATAGACTTGAATATACCCTACCAATTGTGGAAACAATTAACGATTGAAAAATCACGAAGAACACAAAAGAAATATATCAATCACCACATTACACAATGATTTTCTTGGGAAAGACACAACTAAAAACCATTACTATCTGTATATTACATTAGTAAAAAAAATATGAGAAGATTACAAAGCTTTGCTCAAGCCCTAGCAACCTCTACACTATTTCTATTTGTCTCACTGCTTCCTAGACAAGCCTTGACCAATACTTAACCAATTTTTTGCTTGACCAAGTCCCTATTTCCTTGCACTATTTCCTTGGGAATTAGCCCATATTAATTAGGAGATTTTTTTATCCATAACTATGGAATCCATGATAGGCCTTCCTATGATTGCATGCACCACCTTTACAATTTGGATGATTATACAACTGATAGTACATTTCCCTTGAACTCCAATCTCTAATTTACACAAGCATGATTTATTTATGGTTTAATTATTATTAAATGGTTGAACAATGAAGCCACACCCCAACGTTAGACCTCCTACTAGTTCCTCCAATAGTTGGAACTAGTTTAACTCACTTTAACTCAATTAAACTAAATTAATTAATTACAACTCAAAATAAACTCAACCAAGGCTCCTAAAAAGTAGGATCGACTCTACATGACTCAAGTTAGACCCTCAACTCGAATTAACTTAGTCAACTAAGTGAAATTAACTTAGTGAACTCTTACAAGTTGTCCTTTGATGTGGAATTACAATTTTTATCCTAATTTAATTCAAGGGAAAATTAAATCAGGATTTTCTTCTTGCATTTTCAAAAACTATGACAAAGCCAATGGATTGGAGTATTTTGTCAATGTGGGAGATAATGTATTCCAATTTCCAACTCTTGGACAAATTCCTATGGGAATCACCATTCAACTATAATTTTGAGTACCCTTCATTATCTAGTAGGATCATACCTCTCTCTAAAGCAAGGAACTCCATCACATTATTACTTGTGATGCCACAATTTGCAATATACAACATTAAGGCTTAGCCTTCCCAGTCATGGAATATGCCTCCATATCTAGCATATCTAGGATTTCTTTTAGAGGCACCATTGAATTCAACTTCACAAAAATCACCAGGGAGGGAGTAGACTATAGGAGAGTCAATCCGAGGGGTGGAAGTCTTGGAGGTATATTTTGGGATATTTAAAGTTGAAATACTTATTTTTGTTAGTATCCCTAATTCATGTTTATTAGCTTTCTAGTCCTCATAACTCCAAGATTCTAAGAGTATGGTCTCCCTAAAGTTGCACTTGATAATTTTCCATGCATTCGCATATTCATTTTTCTTCTGTTTTAATATCCTCCTGCTCCTTTATTTCCATTTCACCCACATAACAAATCCTTAAGCTACTATCCATGCTCAATTCAAAATTGTTTTAGTGAAGATACTTGTTTTCTATCGCTCCAAAGTTTCCACCAGTCTATTGTAATTGTGGCAGGGAAAATTTAAAGGATGGAAAATTACCTTGAAGTTTGAAAACATTACCTAATCCCAGTAATCCCTAATATGAAAATTATAAAACGTTTATTGATACATTTGTTAAATTATTCAAATTTATAAGTGATATATATAATGTTGGTGATTTTTAAAGTAAAATAGTTTTATATTGTAAAATTTGGGAAAAAAAAATTTCGAAAAAATGAAATTTGGAAAATATTATTTTTGGAAAAATCATGGAAAATTAGCCCACCTAGTAATATTAGCCCTTAAAATTTTATCCAAAGAGGTATAAGACCTCACCCAAATATGATTGACAAAATGAAAAAAATTTAAGGATGTTCTATAATCACTTCTTGATTCCAACATAAGGGGCAAATCAAAGGACCCTTTTTTGATCCCATGAAAGGATCCTCATTTTTCCTATCAGCCACAAGAATTGTGCGACATTAGGACAATGGTCATTTATCGAGTTTTTTTCCATGTACATTCCTTATGAAGATCCTTGTGACTACCTTGTAAGGAATGTGCTTCCTTAAGTGAAAATGTCCCTTTAGTTTGGTGACCCCACAATAATTTTTCATGGTCTTGAGCAATGGAAATTTTACAACTTTTCATCTCCTGAGCCAAAACGAGCCAGGCTATCAAGGTTGGGTGCTGCATATAATCCTTAATCATCTTACATCCTCTCCAATGAGTAGAATTGCAGAAACATTCCTAGAATTATTCTATTGTGGTTCATTTATGCTTTGAAATAGAAGCCTCTAACCGTTGAAGTTCCATGTGATCCCCCCATGTGAGGCTTTTGTTTGCAATCATCTCTCTAGTAGAGGGCAGTGCAACCATTTTTGATCTCCCAAAAAACATGATTTTGAATAAGACTTTGGTTTTCCTGTGCCAAATTCCATATATAGGAAACTAAGGGATATTCTGTATCTCTCAACTTTTCTAACTAGGAGTAGGTGTGAAAGTATTTCCTATTTGAAATCGGTTTCCAAAGTTCCTTAAATATCAAAAGATAAATCCACCATACTTTATCTCCCAATTCCGTCTTTAGAGTCTCTGAGTCTGTAAATCCCAAACCCCCAGATAGTTTGGGGATGCAAATATTTTTACGGATGAATAATGAGCATTTTCTTTCCTTCTTAGCTACTCTCTAGAGGAAAATTATATTTAGAGAAACAATGGTTTTGAAAATTAATTTGGGAGCTACCAAGACTACTAATTAATAAATTGTAAGAGCTTGAAGGATGTAATTAATAAGGACTAGAAGGCCAACCAACTTAAAAAAATGGAATGCCCATCTTTTGAGATTGTTAGAGATCTTATAAACTATGCCTTTCCAATAGGGTAATCTCAAAGAGTTCTCGACCAGTGGGGATCCCAACTATTTAGCAAGGAGTTTACTTATCTGGAAATCTAGGAAGCAAGCTATATGCGTCCGAACTATAATATTGGTATTAAATAAATATATCATTGATTTGCCACGATTTATCACTCAACCTATAGCCTTCATGACGTTATTCAGAATGGTTTTAAATTCATCAGTCTACCCTATTGTAGGCATTCCGTAGAGCATAATATCATCAAGGAATTGTTTATGAGTGATACGTAAATCATTTCCATATAATGAAAGTCCTCGGATGGCATCCATTCGCCTTGCATATTTGAGATATCTTTGCAATCCATCTATTGCCAAGATAAATCAAAAGGGGGATGTAGGACCTTTATTTCAAAGTCCTATAAAAGGATTAAAGGATGTAAGTGGGAATCCATTTAAAATAATAGTGAAAAAGGGAGTAGAAATTAACGACTTAATCCAAGCTTGAAGTGTTTAAAGAAGATAATCCCAGTTTAATTGGTCATAGGATTGGGAGAGGTGTAATTTTATCAAAATTTGGGCCCACTTTGATCTATTTAGGGAGTGTACAATCTAATCGGCTACCACTATCCCATCCAAAACTTGGCAACCCTCAACAAAACCAGTTTGCTCTGGTGAAATGATACTATTCAACATGCGATTAAGTTGATTCATGATGATCCTTGATATGATATTATAAATGACATTATAAAGAGATATTGCTTTAAAAACATTGTAATTATCTACTCTACTAGATTTTCTCATTAAGTTAATGAAAGTGGCATTAATGCTAGGCCATATTGTTTGTGAGTGGTAGGATTCTTTAACCAGAGCATGGAACTCTAGGTCTAAAAAGAGCCAAAAATCTTGAAAAGGGTCTGCAGTGAAGTTGTCAATACCTAGAGCTTTATTTTTTTGCATTTCCATCACTTCCTCTTCCATTTTTGTAAGAAAAACTTCTTGCATCAAGGTCTCATTATGGGTTAGAGGCCTTAAACTAGGTATATACGAAGTGATTTATTAGGTAGTTGCTAATTTGTTGGGAATGGAATCTGTAAGTAGGAAGTGATAATAGGATACCAATTCCTACTCCATCTCTACATGTTGCACCAATGTTTTCCCATATTTAGCACAGAGGGAAAATATATTATTGTTATGACGATGTTTTACCATTTCCTTATGGCATAATTTTCTTTTCCTTTCTCCTCCTCCTTCCTTCAACCATCAAACATAAGATTTCTATTTCCATAGGGTCTCTTCCTGCTTCATTTTCTACTCTATTTGACTGATTATCCAACCTTCTTCCATTATCGAAGCATTTTTGAATCTATACAAAACAATTTGTTGTTGCACATATTGCATACGATCTCTAGGACCTATTTTCCTTTGAATATATGGCCAAAATACTTTTTATTCTATTCTTTGAGTTTTAGTTAGACTTATTTAAGATTAACTTGAAAATTATGGATGTAGTTTCTTCCTTCGACCTGAAATTCCTCCCACAAGTGTATGGTTTTGTTCAAGGAATCAAGATTCTAGATCCAAAAGATTTCAAATCTAAAAGGTAAATTACGAGGAGCTCATTTCATGTATATATATAAGAATATTGTTGATTGGTCTAAGCCAATGCTTGGTAGGATAAAAGCTTTAGAAAAATAGTGGCTTTAGTAGAAATATCTCATTCTAGTAACGGTTTTGATGCTACAAATAGATCGATTCTACTTTGCACCTGACGCTTCCCTCCCTTGTGGTTATTCCAAGTATATACCCTATTAATGGTGTTTAGTATGACCACTTGAAGTTGATCTATAAGGTCAAAAAGATGTTGTGCCTCTTGATCAATCCTTCTAATGCCCCCTTTCTTCTCTTGTATAGACTTAATGAGGTTGAAATCTTTGTTGAAAACCCAAATATTGTATTGATGGAGAGATCTTATCGTTCTAATATTTTCTAGAAAATCCAATTTTTCTATAAGGATATAAGGGTCATATATCATCATTAAGGAACTAGATCACCTAACTTGGATATACTATAAGTGGCCTTAAACAATACGAGTGTTACCCAATATTGGAATGACACCTCTTTAGTGTTCCAAATAATGGGTAGACCCCCCGATATTCCTTTGCCATCTAATGCTACAACTTCACAACCTCTCCAACATTGAGAGGTGATTTCCTTTAATTTATAACTTGAATCATTTTTTCTTGTATCATAAATATAGATCGACTTTCCTTTTTTATGTCATATTATTTTTTACCCCGACTATTTAGACTACATATGTACTAGGATATAATCTTTATAATGTGGAGTATTTGAGTGATAAAAACACCTATAATATGAAATTCAACTTCAATGTATTAACTGGATATTCCACAACTATTTGGATTAAGGCTTTGTTTGTCCTCCTACCCATTTTTTTTCAATTCCTTATGAGGTTGGGCTTTTCCTTTCCCACTTTATGTACTCCCAAACCCTTACCTATTGATCTCACCTCCTCATTGGATGTGTATAGATGGTATTTCACTCTTACATATATGTGGCAATATTAGGCTTTCTAATGCTCCAGAATCATGCTTTAATCTTTATTTTTCCTTTCTTCAAGGATATTTAACAATATTTCTCATCTCTATTAAAGATTTCAATATCATCCTATGTTTCCATTTTACCCACATTTGACATGGTTACCTCCTCTTTAGTTGCGATTTGTGGGGGGGGGGGGTGGGAGGGCGGGGGGGGGATTTATGGTGCCTTCCTTTTAGAAAATGTTTTGGGCTGATTCTCCTCTACATTTGGGCCCTCATTCATGAGATATTTAAGAATATCTATAAGATTTTCTTAATTGGTAAGCATTGAATAATTCTTTCCAGTCGGAATTGAGGTTGTCTCCATTTGAGAAGAATGATTTTAATGGTTTCTCTCTCTAGTTGGTTCACTTTGAAACCCCTTTGGATTAATTGTTTGGGATTCCTTTTGCATTTCTTCTTAAAAAATTGGGAAATCTCTAAGTAAATTCCCATACTCATGGAATCTATGACACCATAAAGGAACATGTTCATAATCCACAGGTTGACTCTAAATCACATCTTAGTAGGAGATTTATATGGACTCGGGAAATGGCTAGGAGATATTCATGTATACGCATATTCTAGCATATGAGGTGTACCTTTTAGATTTGGTGACCTCCAAGATCTACATAAAATATCTGATCGAGTTTTTTCTTCCTTCAAGCAATTCTAGATCCCAAAATTCTTTCGGTAGAGAAAAAAGTCTCACCCACATCGGTTCTGCTAAGAATTTCTCCTTTTAAAGGTTCTTTGAGAATCTCATAAATAGACCTACATTAGTATAGAGAGAAGGGCCATTTTTTAACACTTGGACTCTATCTTCCAAACTGGTGAAAATTACCATCAAGAAACCTTTGATGCCTAATTCTCATCACATTACATTCTTGTTTATTTTTATTTTATTTTAACTAATTCAATTATATGTCCATTTATCATTCAACATCTATTTAAATAAATATAAATTTTAATTTAATAATTAAATTAATAATTAACTTTATTGTATTTTAATTTAATAATTAAATTTATAGTTAACTTTATAATTTTCTAGGATTACAGACAGCCCTTCATCTTTGGCATCTATTTATTGAACTATGTGGTAGACCAGTCTTTCATAGATCTTTCTCATCCTGATGATGAACCACCATTGGTGGTTTGAAATGCCGATTACAACAACAAGTAAGTGTGATATGAATCCGGAAACTGATTTACACAATGATGAGGATTGCAGAAATTTGAAATTCGAGATATTTATTTATTTTAAATACATCTTGCCAAGTATTCTTTTGAATCCCATACACCAATAAAATTATAGATAACGATGTGATCTTTCATATATTGTCTATATCCTTCCAATTTATTGTATCAAACATCGTAGTTAGGGCTTTTGGTTTCTTTAGCCAAGCATCAAATTTTGGATTAGGATTGACATTGCACTCAAAAAATTATAGTGTCCTATGTTTTTCTTCTTGCATGTGGAGCTCTAGAAGCTCCCTCTCTAGATTGGGTTTCCCCAATCACATATTTTTTGTAGGAGGGGATTGCATCTCTCCCCACATGGACATTCATAGGTCAAATCAGATTTGGCAATAGTGATAGTGTCCAAATTTGTTGTTTCTCCTTGCTTGCTTGAGCTAAAACATTTATTTTAAGAAAACATTTCAAATAATATTATTAATTTGAAAAAAGGATATCTTAAATTAGAATATTTTAAGATCAATTTAAATAAATATAATTTGAAATTATGTTTATATCAATTTATTAATTTTCTTATAAAAATACTATAATCTGAAAAATTACTCGATTTAAATATATAATTATTAATATTCCTTGAAAAATAACATTTCCCTTAAATATGCTTATAACCTAATACAATGGAGATGTCTAATTTTATAAATATTTAACATAGAGTTTGGACTATTCTATTAGTATTGCCTTCTTCTTAGGTTTTTCTTTCTCTTTCATTTTTTCAAGAATTTATTTGTTCTGAGTGTTGATTATATCGAAAACTTTCACACTATTTTTATTATATTTCAATTGGTTTTGCGGCTCTTTCCTAAAAAGAGGTTCATCTAGGGATGAAAATATTGATGGTTGACTTCAACCTTGTCAAACAATAAGTTTCTCTGAATGGGGATTTGTTCTATTTTTCCTGGTGGTTGCTGGTTGGTAGTGGAAGTCTAGTTGGTTTCTCAGGGGGTGTTTTTTCTTGTGTATGTCTTCAATCTCCAAAGGTGTAGGGTGGCTAGTAGAGGTGGCCTTATGGGACTCATTGCTCAACGTAAATTCACAAATCCATTGGTGTGATTTTGTATGCTTAAATGGTTCATCACAATTTAGAGAATGATTGTTCATGGTTGAATACTTGGTGTTTCTACGTATAATTCAATGGTTCAATTTTTATTATTTTTCACATCGTGATTTCTTCATTTCATCTAAACTATTACCATGCCCATGCTAAGAGCCCAATATCAAAGGATAGTTGGTGGTTGCCATTCCAATTTGACCTTGTCGTCACATGCTCAAGCTCAATCCTCAACTCGTCTTTTATGCTTGTAGACCTCACTAGAAATTCGACAAGAACTTTTTTAATATGAGGAAGATACCATTACTAAGTGTGATTTACACTTTGATTCAAAGTTCATAGTAATAATTTATAATTATGTTCTAGACACTAGCCATACTTGTGGATGTCACAATCATTACATGCATACCATGGACCTCTATTAGTAACTAAAACTGCTCTTCCATAGGGTGATTCTCAATCCCAATCACATTAAAAATTAAATCCTTATGATGATGGAAGAGCTCCAATTGAAATTAAAAGCTATGGAGACACATTTGGCCAATATTGAAGCAATTGTATTGTATGACAAAAGCCTTGTCCTCCAAATAGTTTAGGTGAACCAATGGCTATTGATGTGATTTTCCCACCTCCTCCTAGTCTCTACATGATGATTTTTTTACCATTATAGTTTGTATCAACATATTATGGATACTCCTTTTTAGTAGTTTTTGTAACTCCTAAGCCGAGAAACTCTAAATGTTTTGTGGACTTAGGATTCTCCTAGAAACAATACATATTTTGGAAAATACCCTGCTATATTTCTATTGTCTTGTTTCTCTAGTATCAAACAAAGGAGCAAAAAGAGATAGAAGTATTGTAATCATTATCTATTACTAGAAATACTTTATTTCACCCCACATACATACATACATAGATATGAAATTAACTTTATCTAAATAAACATATGTTAAAAAATACTACATTGTAATTTTAATTCTCTATTTTCTAATTTCTACTTTTCTAACATATATTTCAGAATGCATACTGCGAACAAGATCAACTAAATACATGATACCACCATTAAAATACTTATACAATGCAAATTAGTAACTATATTACAACCCTTCCATCTTAAGGATAAACAAAAAGATAAGTTAACTTTGTGTTTAATAAATTATGTTGGCATAAACATATTTTCATTTAAAAAAAAATTAGTTCAATTTCATTATTGGGAATATATGTATATTTTTTTGGTTCAATTTGATGGTTGAAGGGTGGGCTAGACATGGTGGTGGTATTTGTAAAGATACAAGTTTGATAAAAAAAAATCACTATAAAATTGAATGAAAGTTGATAGAACAAAATGTGGAACCACCACTTTGACCACAATTGAATTTGAGATTGGGGAATGAATTAAATCATGGAATATCATTATGATATAAGTTTTCTTCTCATTATTATGAAAAAATCACACCTTCAATGAATTAATAATCAAGTCAAAGGGACTAAACACAAAATTTATTTTCAAATTAAAGATTTATAATAATGAATTGTGGAAAGCAAAAAACTACTATGAAAAACAAGATTTCTTAAACAAAACCTAACATTTACTTAAATTCACTCACATATCTTACTCTACCTGTTGAGATATTTTCCCAAAGGCTTAGAATGTGTGTATGCATAATTATATACTTATAATTTTTGTTGTAATTACGCCGTAAGGTGTTTCCATTTGAAATGAATGACCCTAGCCGCCCCCGTGTCCTATTGTTGACCATAGATTTGTGGTGTTAGACGATTGAATGAATCGTGGTCGTTGATCTCACTGATCCAAAACTAAATGAGGAAGAGGAAGCGGATGGACGCACAGTGATATTCCTCGCAAGGCCGAATGAAGCACTCGTTCATCGAGCTGCAAACGCAGGACATATCGTTGGACAACGAGGCAGAGATCAAGAAGTCCGTCAATGGGGTTACCTCAAAGACACTGCGTTCGGAAGACAGTGATGCTTTACCTCTATTGTCAATAGAAAAATCAGGGATAGCAGAAGTGGCGTCTGGATCTGGTATCCCTAGTGCAGTTTTCAATCTGGCGACTACTGTATTTGGTGCAGGAATTAGGGCACTGTCTGCAACAATGAAAGTTTTGGGTCTGCCATTGTGCTTTGCAGTGATAATCTTGATGGGTATTCTCTCGGAAGCCTGAAGGCTTCTAATTATGGTGAAACTGTTGAATCTGTTTGTGGGCACTCTGCCAGGGTTTTGTCAGAGATTTGTATTATTGTAAACAATGCAGGGATTATGATTGTTTATTTAATTATCATGGGAGATGTGATGTCCGGATCTTCGCATCACCAGGGGCTTTTTGATCAATGGACAAGAAAGGAAGGGTGGTGGAGTGATCGGAGACTGATAGTTTTCATCACAATGGTATTTGTTCTGGCGCCTCTCTATGCTCTTAAGAAGATAGATTCATTGAAATTCACATCTGTTGCACTTGCAGTTGTTTTTGTTGTTTTGTCATCAATTATTGCCTTTGTTAGGCTTATAGAGGGCAAGATCGAGAGGCCTCGGCTGCTTCCTGATGTTGGGTCCAAAAGGGCTATTTTGGATCTTCTCCTTTCTGAAACAAGGGACAAGAATACGAACTAAATGCAGCTCCCATAAAAGCGAGCTAGGACTCCACCCTTAATTCGGTCGTTAAAAATGCAGTTTTGACTTATAGTTCTCTCGTCCACAATCTATAAAGCATCATTGAAAATAAAATTATATGTTTCGCATGAAGAAAATAACCTTAACACTGTGAAACAATGGGCAAAAGAACTATATCACCTGCAAGCTACAACTTATACGCTATTCATAAAAGGATATCCCATAGAAACTGCCTAAAGAAGTTAAAACTAACTTGTACAGGCCACCACGGAGACGGGTCCATTTTGGCCCACAGGAGTCTCCCTCGAGCCAAGTGTTTTTGCTTTTGGAAAATACATGAGGCTACTTTAATACTCTGATTCCTCTCCGCATCGCTGCCTTTCATGAATGTCTGGTTCTCCATGTACTAAAAATTTCCAGAAAAAGACAATCCAATCATTTATCGGCCCTTGTGCCTAAGCTAGACTCTTAATCTCAAAAAAGTTTGCTTGGTCAATACATATGATCAAAGAGTAAATTGTCGTCAGAAAGAAGGTCGATCATTCACAAGTTCCAATAATCAAAAAGCTACATATAAAGCGTCATAGTTATTTTCATATTGCTGAATGTTTTGCATCCATGCAACCTTTCAAGTGAACAAACCTTCAAATAAATACTAAATTATAGGCACCACAGAAAAGGTTTCCTAATAAATAATGGACATTTAACATGAGTACACTTGAAAAGAGATAGGATACATTTAACATGAGTGCACTTAAAAAAAGAGAGTCAACTGAGGGCTGGCCTTCTAACCTCAGGCAATGTCATTTCCAGGCAATGACGGCCATTTCAAAGAGGGAAATGTATCTTGGCGCACAAAGATTGCAAAAAGAACATTGTATGAAGAAACGCTCCTGATGGTAATATTTGACATGCTTACTTTTAGAGGCCCGTGGGGAGGTTGAAGTTTGGCATACAGAAAACTGTTTCACAAACTATAACTATGGCATACAGAAAAGTATTTCACAAACTATAACTAGTATCCCAACAGAGCCCTGACAATGTCAATAAAGTCAACAACAACATGAGCCTACAGAGAATAAATTTCAGATGAAGCAAGTTTCGCCAGAGTAAGGAATGTTTGGAAAGCGAAGATGATTTCAGAGTCACCTGAGAGCAAAACAAGGCAATCAGATTCAAACTCCATTTCTAGCATCACCCAGTTTAGCACTTGAAGAATGTTTCAGACGAAGGATGAACCAACAAGGTGAAGAAATCCCAATAGAAGTTAAAACTAACTTGTACAGGCCACCACGGAGACAGGTCCATTTTGGCCCACAGGAGTCTCCCTCGAGCCAAGTGTTTTTGCTTTTGGAAAATACATGAGGCTACTTTAATACTCTGATTCCTCTCCGCATCGCTGCCTTTCATGAATGTCTGGTTCTCCATGTACTAAAAATTTCCAGAAAAAAACAATCCAATCATTTATCGGCCCTTGTGCCTAAGCTAGACTCTTAATCTCAAAAAAGTTTGCTTGGTCAATACATATGATCAAAGAGTAAATTGTCGTCAGAAAGAAGGTCGATCATTCACAAGTTCCAATAATCAAAAAGCTACATATAAAGCGTCATAGTTATTTTCATATTGCTGAATGTTTTGCATCCATGCAACCTTTCAAGTGAACAAACCTTCAAATAAATACTAAATTATAGGCACCACAGAAAAGGTTTCCTAACAAACCTTCAAATAAATACTAAATTATAGGCACCACAGAAAAGGTTTCCTAATAAACAATGGACATTTAACATGAGTACACTTGAAAAGAGATAGGATACATTTAACATGAGTGCACTTAAAAAAAGAGAGTCAACTGAGGGTTGGCCTTCTAACCTCAGGCAATGTCATTTCCAGGTAATGACGGCCATTTCAAAGAG
The DNA here is from genome assembly GCA_000404065.3 of Pinus taeda. Classification (NCBI taxonomy): domain Eukaryota; kingdom Viridiplantae; phylum Streptophyta; class Pinopsida; order Pinales; family Pinaceae; genus Pinus; species Pinus taeda. The sequence continues at coordinate 33,817 of APFE030032525.1, read as the reverse complement.
GGAAATGTATCTTGGCACACAAAGATTGCAAAAAGAACATTGTATGAAGAAGCACTCCTGATGGTAATATTTGACATGCTTACTTTTAGAGGCCCGTGGGGAGGTTGAAGTTTGGCATACAGAAAACTGTTTCACAAACTATAACTATGGCATACAGAAAAGTATTTCACAAACTATAACTAGTATCCCAACAGAGCCCTGACAATGTCAATAAAGTCAACAACAACATGAGCCTACAGAGAATAAATTTCAGATGAAGCAAGTTTCGCCAGAGTAAGGAATGTTTGGAAAGCGAAGATGATTTCAGAGTCACCTGAGAGCAAAACAAGGCAATCAGATTCAAACTCCATTTCTAGCATCACCCAGTTTAGCACTTGAAGAATGTTTCAGATGAAGGATAAACCAACAAGGTGAAGAAATCCCAATACTTGAGAGCAAAACAAGGCAATCAGATTCAAACTCCATATGAAGGATGAACCAACAAGGTGAAGAAATCCCAATACTTGAGAGCAAAACAAGGCAATCAGATTCAAACTCCATTTAGCACTTGAAGAATGTTTGAGACAAAGGATGAACCAACAAGGTGAAGAAATCCCAATACTTAAAAAGCTTTGTTATTAAACTCTCAATAAATCTAAAGAATATCAATAATTGAATTTAATAAAGCACTCGTTGTAAGGGAAGGAGAAGGAGAAAATCCAGAATTTTAAAATCATGAAAGGAAAAACACTTGAAGATACACTTGAAATGCTTGAAAGAAAAACTGTTGAACATGTAGCAAGCAAGGTCTTCTAGCTTGTGCCTTGGCCAGTGAAGACCTCAAATTGTCCTTCTCCCAGTATGAGTGCGAGCTCACAAGTTAGATTTCAGTTAGGATGAGTTATTTCCAGTTTACTGGAGTAATCATCCAGTTAGCATGTGCAGAGTTGGAACTTCGGTTAAAGATGAGTCTTCATCAGTTTGACTACAGAATGATGTGGCAGTTACAAGTTCAATTAGAGCGAGTTAGTCTTCAGTCTTGATTTAAGGAAGAGCGAGTTAGTCTCCAATTGATTGGAAAGAGAACGAGTTAAGAACCCAGGATTGATTGGAGAGAGAAAGAGAGTTACTCTCAGTTAACTCGTCAATCAAAACTTGAATTGTAAAATTCAACTGAGCCTCCTTGCATGTTCGTATTGGGCCAATGAGGAGGAGGATGAAGGCACAAGGAATTCATAAGTTCTGTTGACAAGGTTTGTGAGATCATCTTTGATTGTAGAAAGCGCAAAGAGCTTGTGTCCTAAGGAATAGGAGATCAAAAATGTGCAGGTATGTAGGATATTGTGCGCAAAGCTTGTGTCCTAAAGAGTAAGAAGTCACAAGTGCGCAAGAGAATAGGAGGAATTGTGCTACCAGATAGGAGCCAATTCTGCGCAAGGAAATAGGGGTAGATTTGCACTAGTATTTAGGAACCTCATTTGCGCTACGAAATAGGGACCTTGTGCGCAAAGATTTAGGAGGCTTTTGGTGTGCAAAGATCAAGGAGAAGAGAGTAAGGTTTGCAAAGCAAATCAAGGAGGCAACAGAGGAACAATTGCATGCGGCCAAGATCAATTATATCAGCTGAGATTTGTGAGAGAAGCAGAGTGCTTTCTCAAAGACACAGATTGTTTTGTAATAGATCCAAGTGCTTAAGGAAAATAAATAAAATACCACATCAAGGAAGCATATTTTCATTTAACAAAAACGCTTAAAATGCTCGAATGCAAAATGCTTGAAGATACACTTGAAATGCGAAACGCTTGAAGATACACTATATTTTTACGCCGTAAGGCGTTTCCATTTGAAATGAATGACCCCAGCCGCCCCCGTCTCCTATTGTTGACCATAGATTTGTGGTGTTAGACGATTGAATAAATCGTGGTCGTTGATCCCACTGATCCAAAACTGAATGAGGAAGCGGACGGACGCACAGTGATATTCCTCGCAGGGCCGAATGAAGCACTTGTTCATCGAGCTGCAAACACAGGACATATCGCTGGACAACGAGGCAGAGCTCAAGAAGTCTGTCAATGGGGTTACCTCAAAGACACTGCGTTCGGAAGACAGTGATGCTTTACCCCTATTGTCAACAGAAAAATCAGGGATAGCAGAAGTGGCATCTGGATCTGGTATCCCTAGTGCAGTTTTCAATCTGGCGACGACTGTAATTGGTGCAGGAATTATGGCACTGCTTGCAACAATGAAAGTTTTGGGTCTGCCATTGTGCTTTGCAGTGATAATCCTGATGGGTATTCTCTCGGAAATAAGCATTGAGTTGCTGGTCGAGTTTTCTGTTCGCCTGAAGGCTTCTAATTATGGTGAAACTGTTGAATCTGTTTGTGGGCACTCTACCAGGGTTTTGTCAGAGATTTGTATTATTGTAAACAATGCAGGGATTATGATTATTTATTTAATTATCATGGGAGATGTGATGTCCGGATCTTCGCATCACCAGGGGATTTTTGATCAATGGACAGGAAAGGAAGGGTGGTGGAGTGATCGGAGACTGATAGTTTTCATCACAATGGTATTTGTTCTGGCGCCTCTCTGTGCTCTTAAGAAGATAGATTCATTGAAATTCACATCTGCTGCATCTGTTGCACTTGCAGTTGTTTTTGTTGTTTTGTCATCAATTATTGCCTTTGTTAGGCTTATAGAGGGCAAGATCGAGAGGCCTCGGCTGCTTCCTGATGTTGGGTCCAAAAGGGCTATTTTGGATCTTCTCGTGGTAATCCCAATCATGACCAGTGCATACATATATCATTTCAATGTACAGTCGATCTATAACGAAATGCGGGATAGAACGCCTGCTAAGATGAACAGGGTTGGAAGGATCACCACAGTGCTGTGTGTGTTGGTGTACGAATCTACTGCAATATCAGGTTATCTTCTATTTGGAAGGGCGGTGGAGCGATCGAAGACTGATAGTTTTCATCACAATGGTATTTGTTCTGGCGCCTCTCTGTGCTCTTAAGAAGATAGATTCATTGAAATTCACATCTGCTGCATCTGTTTCACTTGCAGTTGTTTTTGTTGTTTTGTCATCAATTATTGCCTTTGTTAGGCTTATAGAGGGCAAGATCGAGAGGCCTCAGCTGCTTCCTGATGTTGGGTCCAAAAGGGCTATTTTGGATCTTCTCGTGGTAATCCCAATCATGACCAATGCATACATATGTCATTTCAATGTACAGCCGATCTATAATGAAATGCAGGATAGAACGCCTGCTAAGATGAACAGGGTTGGAAGGATCACCATAGTGCTGTGTGTGTTGGTGTACGAATCTATTGCAATATCAGGTTATCTTCTATTTGGGCAATCTACAGATTCAGATATTTTGTCAAATTTTGACAAAGACCTTGAAATTCCTTTCAGTTCCATTCTTGATAACATTATTAGGGTTGGATATGTGCTCCATTTGATGCTTGTTTTTCCTGTGATCCATTTTTCACTTCGGCAGACAATGGATTGCATGGTCTTCAAGGGATCGAAGCCCCTCTCTGAGAGTAACAGGAGGTTTGTCATCTTGAATATCACTGTTTTGGTTTTTCTTTACATGGGATCTACTTTGATTCCCAATATTTGGGTAGATTTTCAGTTCACAGGAGCAACCACAGGTCTATCTTTAGGTTTCATATTTCCTACTTTGATAGCCCTGAGGTCTAACCCCAACCAACGAGAGGAAAGCATAGGATTAAGGAAGAAGATTCTCCCGTGGGCTATGCTTGTCATGGCATTGGTTGTGAGCATTATAGGAGTTCTTGGAAATCTTTTAAATCTTACCACTAGAAATAACTAAATATATTCTAGAAGTGGCGCTATGTTGGGAAGCGCCTTATTCTTATAATGTTATATCTCATCAGTGTAATTTTTTTCAAGGCTTGCTGATTCAGACAGGAGAACTGAAAAGCACTTTGTGATTTATCCATGCACATAATTGAGCATACACGCAAGAACACTTGAATATGGGATGTAGACCCAGTCTAATTCCATGATTTATAGCTCGCTTTTTCATGCCAAGTGTCCTGGGTTGTACAATCTGCAGTTTAAATTGGTTTTAACTCTTTTTGAAAGCTGAGAGATATCATGTGTTAAAATGCATTCTTCTTTCTAGAGTTGAAAAAACCCTACTCAAATACATGAATATTTGTTTTGTTCAGCTTCTGAGCCAAGCAGTATGATCTCCTTCTAAAGGCCTGCAGTTATTTTTATGTTGCATGTTTTTAAGTATGAAAGTAGTTTTCCCAGGAAGAAAAACTTCAACAAATGAGGATATGCAACTAAGAAACAGAGGAAAGGAACATTATTGATTCATGGATGGGGAAAAAACCTGCAAAAATTAGAAACCATCTTTCTTGAATCTTCATTGACTTGTCATACACAAGTATGATTTTTTGGTCATTGGTATTGCCAGTTAGTATATTTATATTTTTGCAGTTACATTATAGGCATATGAGAGGCCAACATGTTATTCCTAAAAGTTTTAGTACACTGCAGCCTGTTTTGTCACTCCTAGAGAGACTCTTTGCATGCAATATCGACTTTTCAAGTTTGCTACCATACATACTCATGGACATTTCTTCATCGGGTTTAAATAATTTGTTGGCTGCATGGAATTCCAGGCATTGTAAATCATGGAGGCTTGCCTTTTGGTTTAGGGACTATGCTCATGCTTTGGTGCCACAACCTATAATTCTTAGTGTAATTTTTGTTTTTTAATAATGGAATATAAGATGCATTTTCAAAGCAGAAATACCTTTGTTTCCATAGCTTGATGGATTCCACCCAAACATAACCATGTTTGTGTATGGGACCAATCGTTGCATCATGAGGCGCTGTATATTATGTGTGCTTCCTTGTACATGATATTTTACATCCAAGGACAACTGTTTCTTATCTATGGATTTGATTCTGTTTCTAAAATTCAAGTTTACTGCTGCTTTTTTATATATACTTTTCATATAATTCTTGAAACAACCTTTTACATACTAGTGTAGCTGCTTTGTTAGAATCTTTCTCCAGATAATTTATTACCATGTTGGCCTGCTATTTTTACTAACCCAACAAAATTAGTAACTAGTCAAAATCTCATCCACGTGACACAGGATCAAAACCCCATGTAATCACTATAACCCCCATCAATAGGTATCGAGAGATTCAAACCGAGGTGAACAACATAAACAATGAGTCCCAACCACTCGGTGTAACCATGACGGCCTAGCAATTCAAAGCATTATGCACCTTACAGTGAATCATTAGTTGTATATATTAGACACATGCACACATATCGACAATATATCTACACATATACAACAATTAAAGCATTGCTCCAGGATGCCTATTGTTTACCACCAATTTAGTGTCCTGTACTTTACTCTGATCTATCTGCCTCAAAGTCATTAACTATTCACTAAAAAAAGTATTTAGGTTAATGTGTGAAATTGCTGTAATCATGATCAATATGTGGAACTGTAGTAATCAGCGTCAGTAGCATGCAGAATCCACAACTCAACCCGCCCTTATTAGGTTGATAAAATAACTAGAAAATATCAATACACATATATAAGTTTGGTTGTTTTGTTTTTTTAACTACATGGTGAATCGATAGCTGCCAGTCCTAATTTATGGGAGACCCAGGATCAATCCTCGTAGCTGCCACTATAACACCAAGAGTACATCCAATTACCTGCAAGTCGATATACTAAGATCTTATGGTTTTAGCAAAGCGAAACTCTCGTGCTGCCAAGGCAGGGGTGGGGAATCTGTGTCTCGAGCATCCACCACAGCAGGCCAGTGTACTCAATGAAATTTGAATGACAATCTTCTAGGCTTCACCCAATTAAAATTACCATCAAATCACACATCATTATACTGCTTTTACTAAAAAAACTATATTGCTTTTACTTAAAAAACAAGGTAGCAAGAGGTAGTGCCCATTGAGAACTTTGAATGAATCACCTATACATAAGTGGGGCATACACAATTGATATAGATCACATATAATGAAAAAGTCAATGCTGCAGAATCCACGACTCAACCAACCCTTATTAGGCTGATAAAAGAACAATACAAGTGGCTGCTTTTACTAGAAGAAGAGCTCCTTATTAGGCTGATAAAAGAACAATACAAGTGGCTGCTTTTACTAAAAGAAGAGCTGGGTAGCCAGAGGCAGTGCCCATTGGTCTTAGTGAGAACTTTAAATGAATCACCTATCCATAAGTGGGGTATACACAATTGATATCGATCAGCCGAACCTATCCAGGTCTCGCATGCATTTTTGCAAGCTTATTAGCCACTAACTAGTGACATTGTTTATGTTTATAGAGCTTTTCACAACTAACCTTCTATGATAAAAACTTTCATCTTTATGGGGTTCCTAATATGTAGCCAAACACAACAATCAATTGAAATTCAAGCTATTTAACATTTATGAATATCAAGCTGTCATCCTAAGATATAGTTGAGGAAGTTTTCACAAATAAAGATGACAACATAAGATGTGGCCAACAACATCAATCACTTAAAAAAATTGTTAGAGATGCTAGCACCTGTTGAGGCACCAATTCAAAATGTACATGCAGTCATCGCTTTGCTTGCATTACTAGCCTAATCTTATGACAGTCTGGTCACTTCATTTGACATAGAGCCCAGATCACCATAATAATGCAAGAGAAGACATGAAAGAAATATTCAAGGTTGATAACAAAAAACACAGTTTTCTTTCAGTAAGTAGGAACAAGAAGTTCGAGAAAAAGGTTGTTGATATAACACGAAAATGAGATTCACTTGCAATTATATTTTTTGTTGCTAAAATAGCAAGGTATAATTCATTTATTGCAGAAAGCAATGGCACCCCACCAAAGGAGCATTGGAAAATGTTTTCAGTTGAAAAGGAGGATAAAGCAAATGTGGCGACATACTTTAGGTAGTCTGAGCCTACTACTTACATCGATGCTCCACCGGTTGGCGCCCTTGCATTTTTCCATGGTCATCCTACCTAGCAAGCATGTGAAAATTAATGTGCACCAAATTCCTCTCACATAATTGAATATATTTGTACTCAAAATCTCACCCCAATGAAAAGCCCAAATAAACTATGCACCTCGCAAAGTGCACAGGCAGGCATAGTGGATGCAGGAAGCTTGCAATGGCGGTGGTTTAAGATTATCTGATTTTCATGGCCTCCATGGCTAAGTGGGTAGTACACAATCAAGCACACTGGATGCAGGAGCTTGAGTTTTCAATTGTAATGGCGGTGGTTTATTGTATTTTTTTCAACTAAAAAAATTGTGTTTGGAGCAGTTTTCAGATATATATAATTTTGCTTGAGATTGGATCGCATTTGGAGCAATTTTCAGATTATATAATTTTGTTTGAGATTAGACCTCCCTACTTAACTATTAACCATTAAACCACGTCCTAAAAACTATTGAAGATGTCTGAATGGCTAATTGGTTCGTTATAAATCTAGTAACTGATTACGATGCAATGGGAAAACACCTTCAACATCGCTCGAACCTGCACCCAAATGGAGACCTTGAATGTATCTGTTTCGCCAGACGCTGGGAGCTGCCAATGCAGATAATTTATAGTAGCACGGGGTGGGATTCGTATGCATGGGCCTTCCAGGCACCCACCAAAATGGTGGATGTCATTGTTCACAGAGTATAATTTACCTTACGCCTGGGGCACAACCTTCCGGGATTCAACACCATGAGTGGACCTGCGAGGTGAGCAAGCACCGTGAGCGGGAGAAACAAATGCTCGAGAGGACCTGCTCCGATTGTGTGAATGGAGCAAATGAATGTTTGGCGCAAGGGATCGTTTGAAATTGCATGGATGTTGGTTGCTAGGTGCCAGCTTGGAGGTGGTGAGGCAGAGAAGCATTAATTAGTGTTATATGCTATCGATTTCCTTACATAGTGTTATATGTTATCTATTGCCTTACGACGTTTTCTTTGCAACGTCTAGTGCAAATGCTAGTTATATTTCAATTCATCTTTTGTACAGGAGTTACAGCCAGTTCTTCCCTTTATTTTGATGTATCGCAATTTTGTTTGTGCATATTTTAATATATTATTTTTCTAACATTTATTTATTATGTATAATATTCTTGCAAGTGGTATTTTCTTCTAAAATTAATAATATATTTATTGTAATTTTTATTAGTTATTAACCTATAAATTATATTTTATTAACTAGTATTTTTAGGAACATTGATAGTAGTTGTAACTCATATAGGTAGTTGTAGTTGTAGCTAATGGAGCTTAAAAACCATCAAGGACGACCACACCAAACAACAAGGCCTATTTAAAGAGCTATGGTCTGGGTCGTTTCTCCCTTGTTAACTAGGGTGCACAAAACTCGCATCAACAAAATGGTCCTAGAAGAAGGGCACATCAGACTGTAAGTGGAAAAAAGAAGTCATAAACGACAAACTGTTAGGTCACTTATTGTCATTAGGAGTCATATAAACAACCCCCGTACTAAGGCGTCTACTAGTTCTCAGCTACAACCTAAACAGACCAATAATGAGCCTACCACTCCAACTCAAACACACATAAAATCCAAAATTGACGAATTTCTTTAAAGATACCATGAACTTCTCTTTCAAACTCAGGAAAAATTGGAACAAACTAGCTCTATTCAAATAAGGTAATCTCAACACTTAGTCACGCATCTCGATCTTCAATCATAGGAACCTACCATACTAGATCCACCCATAGACATCCTTCATATTAACACCCCTTTTAACGATAGGTTGCATGACATTCTAACTCAGAGAATTATTGTCGTCATTCTATCTACATTTAAGATACCTACAGATAAGTCCATCCAACTAACTCTACTTGGAGGCTCAGGCTCCTCCCCTTCCCCACATAACTCACCCTCTTCCTTGGGAGACTTCTCTATTGAAGAAGGATCTTCTAAGTCATTGGAATCTAAAGGATCCCCAATCCTAGCAAAAAATCAAGTAATCCTTGGAATAATCAAGGAAACCCACAAAATAATCCCGCAATTCCTTGGCTTGATTAGGATGTTGTTGTTGTACTTTGTGTACAACAACCTTTTCCAAGGAACCCTCACAAGTTCCTCACCAAATTTGACCTTGATTCAAAGCATCCAGCTAAGGATCAAATCAAAGCATTTATGTTGGTCATCAAGCAAAAGAATGTTCAAAATGAAGACAAGAGTATGTAGATTTTTCCCTTATACATTTGATGGGAAGGCCACTACATGGTACATTGCTCAACCTCCCCAAAGTATCTTTTCATGGGCACAATTTGAAGTTGCATTTATGGGGTAATTTGGAGACGATAAATTGCCATAGGTACTAGTCACAACATTGAAAAACACAAAAATGATAATAAAGAAAAGGTAAAAGATTTCAATGTTAGATTTATTTCATTAAAAAATAAAATTACTGTTAAATTTACGCATGCACAAAATTTGATTATATCCTACTATGTAAATTCTTTACCTCATGATATAGCCATGTGGGTGAAAAAAGCCCAAAAAGCTACATTACAGGAAGCCTTTGAGGAAGCCTTATCTGTAGAAGAAGATATCCTTAGTCTCAAACCCAATTCAAAAGAATAAACTGATATATGTTGGGATGGGGCCCCTGGGATCAATTTTGTTAAGTTTTGGGAAAATTGTGTAAGCTCTTTTTGTAGCGAATGTAAAGTCTCTGTGAAGTGTGGAAGTAGAGCGCAAAGCTAGTAGAATTCAAAGGGGCTTTAGTCCCTCAGTTGGGTACGTGATAGAATTGTCTTGAGACCTGCCCATGGTCTGTGGACCATGGTATTGTAAAGCAAATGCTATACAAAGTTGAGTCATAGCAAGTCTTAGAAGCAATCGATTAGTGAAGAGTCATTGTAAGGGCAAGGTGCTAAGGTAGGAAAGGTTTGTTTCCTGTATTTAGGTAAAAGGGGAAGGCTCTTGTAACTAAGTGCATGGAGACCTTGGTAAGTCCATAGGATGAGTGCACAGGGATAAGAAGTCTATAATTGAAGGTTTCTACTTAATTAAGATTGTTTTGAGATGGTTTTGATGCACCTATGCCTTGTTATTTACTCCTGCTAAAGTTTTTGTATCTTCACTCTATGATAAGTTTTATATGAATTAATGTTTATTTATTGCATGAATCACATAGATCTATAATATTTATGCATGATATGTACAATTAGCTACCTTCGTGAAGGTCTAGAAGCCGTTTAGATAGATTTGCAGTAGTTATTTGTTCGGGAGGATTAGAGCTGCGCGAAGGCAGATTTAAACTATAAGAACTTCAAGAACACATCACACAAGCCTTTGGATGCATAAACCTAGTTCTAACATCCTCCAATACTGCTTCGGGTGAGACTGTTGTCTACCCTATGCGAGTTGTTGCCGAAAGGGCTAGCAGTTAGGGTTTTGTTGGTTGGCGCAGTTAAAGTTGAACCTAGATCAGGCCCCATCAAGCCAAAAAATGGTTCTATTGTCAGGACTGAGATCTATCTAAGGAATGTATGATGTCGAATAAGTGGTTCCCTACTAAGAAGGAAATAAAAAAGGTGGCTCGATCGGAAGTTTCACACATTTGTAGCTCAGGAGAATGAAAACCCATGGTTATCCAAAGAACATTGGTTGAATAGATACTTGTACACATACGAAATTGGAGCCATTTTCTATTTCTTCCCTTGCTAATTGCATAAGCGACTGTCTAGATTAACGGATAGTCAAGGTACTTGGAGAATTGATGGCCCTATTGTGTGGACTCCAGAGATGGTGAGGAGCCTGGAAGCTTTAGAAAACAACATCGGGTAGGTTGTTGATATGACTAGATTGATCATATTGTAGAAGGATTAGTCACTGAGCTCACGATTGATACGACCATCAGCTATAGCGACGCAGAACATAGGCTCTTCAAGGGACCACAAGGTAAGTATTTAAAATATTTGAAAGCTTGGATTAATATGTTGTTGTGTGAAAAATGGGTTATGCCATTACCTTGATGTTCGGATCCTCTTCTAGCAACGAAGAAGGAATTGTTCTGAGTACATCGGGAAGCACTCTGTAGATAGTAAGTCAGGGTATCCCGATGATATCTCACCCATCCACTCCACCTCCGCCACATACACCTACACCTTCACCTCCACTTCCACCTCCACATCAATCATTCAACATGGAAAACACAACGAAGATGTCGATCGTTAAAGGGGTAGGAAGAGAAGACCCCGAACAATTTTGGTTTGTTGCAAATGTTGTGTGGTTAGCTCAACAAATTAATGATGATAATATAAATAAAGAAAAATTGGTCACAACACTATAGGATAGGGTGTTGACTTGATATATTAAATTTTGTCAAGATAAACCTGGCACAACGTTGGCAGAGACTCGGGAAGCATTGAGCAGTGAGTTTGAGACGCCTAAGTCTCAGGCATAGTCTGTAACATAGTTTAAGGAGATACAGAAAAGGTAAATGAGTCCTTGTGGGATTTCGATCAGAGGCTAAAATGCCTAATCTGGAAGGCTAATATGGAAATCACAGATGATGAACACAAAGACTGGTACATTGTTTCATTGTTGCCTCATCTAAGATTACCATTATAACAGTAGAAGATGGGAACACATGCAGAGATTGTGGAGATCACAATGAGGTTGGAAGCCTCACTAGTAGAGGACACGAAAATTGGAGTACAACAAATTCAGACGCAGTTGGAAAGTCTGCAAATGCAATTGCAAAGCTTGAAGACAGGGAAGGAGGCTTGACCAGAGGTGTGCGCTGAAGTTTGGTGTATAAAATGAAAAGACAAGTGACATGATAAGGATCACTACCCTGTTTATTAGAATTACTTAATTGGAGGAGGTTTTGTGACTCTGAACCCTGATAACACTGCGGGAACTAGCACTGGAGTACCATTATGGTGTTTTATCTGCCAAATAGCTGGGAAGCGTGCGACTGATAATTGTCACCTCTTGCAAAAATTTATTCAGACACCACAACAATTGTTTTGTACATTCTGTAAATCGATTGGACATGATGAGCAGAACTACCGAAGCTATGAATTGATGATGGAGCGAACTCCTACATATCGAATGCAAGAAGAAAATTGGCCTTAGGATTACGGTGCGAGTGTAGCACATGGAGGATTTCAAGGTTGTGGGAGAGGAAGAGGAGGAGGGGTAGGTAGAGGTCGTGGACAAGTTATTTTTTATAACTGTGGCGAAGCTAAACATTTTGCATGCGACTGTCAGCATCCAACACATCCATATTGTCGATATTGCAGACAGTTTGATCATGTGATAGAAGACTACCCAATACTAATAGCTAAGATGCAGGAGAAAAAGACACAATAACCTATGCAAAACACACAGATGATGAGGGAAGAGTCTCATGAAGAAGATAACAGTATTAATATCATAACACGCAGTGGTATGACCACAACAGAAGATAAAGGAAAACATCCAGAGATCGAAGGATGGGTGCGCAAGGCTACTAAGAAGGAAGTTGGGTTTGACCTCAACCGAGCTAAAGACACTTTTATGGTGGCCAAGAAGAATTTTGATAAAGCTTCTATGTCAGGGAGTTAAGAAAAATCAGTTGGAAACAGTGAGGAGTAGGGCGTGGACCCCTCACTATTAGCCACTTTTCTGAAAAATTATATGAAGTTGTTGAGGGATAAGAAGGCAGTGGAAGGGCTCCAGGAGATAATCAACAATTGTATGGGAAAAATTAAGGTTCCTTCATAACAACATGCTATGAGGAAACTAGGTAAACATAAGAATCAAATAGGGCATGAGATGAGGTTGACTACTCAGATTGGAGAATATGAAATGGATCAAGTCATCCTAGATTTGGGTTCTGATGCGAACATACTACCTAACAAACATGGGAGAGGATGGGGAGACCTGTGCTACAATGGTCTTCTATACGTGTTACACTGAATTTTGTCACCCTGACTATCTGCAGTATGTGGCCTCATCAATAGCCACATTGTCCTCTTTGTCAAGCCCCATACCTCTGCTCTTCATGTCAAAACCTCAAAGGGAGAGAAAGTCACTTAAAAACATGTTTATCTCTGGGTACGCAGATTCTCTCTACCTTTCCTGCGTGTACGCACTCCATATACATTAGACCTGCGTAGTAATACGCTCTGTATACTAAAGCTAGGGTGCGTACCCCTGTAAAAGTCAAAAGGCGCAAGTTTCATCTTTAAAAAAGTTACTTGTGGTCACTTCTAGAGCCTTCTAGAAGAGTTCTTGACGTGTATTGAGCGCCTCCAGATGGTTCATGCACCCCTATGATAGAGGAGCTTATCCCATCAAGAGAGGAGCTACCCCATCCAAAAGAGGGAGTATCCCATTGATGTTGGAACTGAAAAACCTCTTCTAGAATACTATAAATACAGGCATTGGGCCAAGGGAGGGGAGGTTGAAAGCTGAACATTCTAAAGGGTAAATGCTGCTGGAATTAGGACTTCCATTTGTTGACTTG